>PVJO010002174.1:0-149325 GCA_004026905.1 Hystrix cristata | reverse complement strand
AAGGCCAGCTCGGCACTGGAATTTATATTGGATTTCTTCAGAGAAACAATATAGCGGCAGTTTCAATGAATGTGCTTTTAATTATAGTAAAAATCTTAATCTTGTGAAATGAACAGAACTCAGTCACTTGCGGTTGGAAACAATTTGGGGGTTGGAATGGAGAGTCGTCACTTGGTTAGAATTCTCTCGCTTTTCTCTTCTGATAGTTTTCTGGTGGGGCAGCGGCGAGAGAGGCTTAGGAAGTATCGTCCCTGCACCATCTCTGTGCCTTCTTCCTGGGCTCTGGGACAGTGGAACAATCTGACCTCTTAGCACAGGTAACCACAGCCACTGGCCACTTCAGGAGAGTCTGTCCCATCTGCACCTCACTCTTGTTGAGCACTAGCTGTCTCTTCCTTTGCTGGCTTGTGCTGTCCACTCCCAGCTTCACAGCAACATGGATCCAACATTTTGGATCTCCTGTAGGGCCTGAGAACTGTGTGTGTGCGAGTGAGGAGGAGCCAATACGATTGCTTATCAGAGTTGAAAAAGCCTTTTCTGCCCTCTTCACCTCTTCTAAAGGGTAACCTATGCTGGTTCAGGGAACTATATAGCTTGTACTCTTCCAGTGGTTCAGAAAGAGCCAAACCATTTGCTTTTGAATCTCAGTATCTATCTGCCAACTTGTGTCATCCAACTTCCCTCGTCCCTCTTCTTAGCCTCCATCACTATTCATTTTTCTAGTTACTACCTAGGAGCGCCTCTCTGAACCTCTCCCCAAACACCAGTATCCCCTCCCCTTTTCCAATGCTAGAGAGACAATGCATGGTCTCATACATGCTGGGTATCTGCCACCGAGCTAAATCTAGCCTAAAACTGCTTTAAAATTTTTTTTAAATATATATTTATGTCAGCCTAGGCAACTTAGTGAGACTCTGTCTCAAAAAACATGACGTATGATATTCTATACAAATATATAGAATATATATATGTGTATACATGATATTCCTCTCAACTTTGTGGTCCATGTTATATCCTGAATCTTTACAGGCAAAGTTAACTTTTTTGTTTGTTGAGACAGGATCTCGTATGTAGCCCAGGCTATCCTCAAACCCAGGTAATCCTCCTGCCTCAGCCTCCCCAGTGCTGGGCTTATAGCAGACACATACACCACCACGACCAGCGTAGTCAACTGTTTAAGGATCAAAACGAAAAACACACTCTTTTCTGTCAAGCACATTTGCAAATAAGAAATACTGTAGCTTTCAGACTGTAATACTTCTTATTATAACTAAAAAATTTAGCCAGATGTGGTAGTGCACACCTGTAATTCTAGCTACTGGGGAGGCTGAGGCAGAAGGATCACCAGCTCAAGATTAGGGTAGGCAATTTAGGGAGACCACAACGAAGCCTACCAGAGGAAAGCTACAGGGCAACAAGAAAAAAAGAAAATTCTTGGTTTAAAATTCACTAAATCATGTAGATGTGTATTCAATTTTTTTTTAACTTGTTATGACCCCTTGCCAAAGATTTCACAAAAGGCAAAACTTTATAAAACTTCGGCATCTTTTGAATAGCCGATTTCAGCAACCTTTTCATTCCTCTAATTTTTCAGCAATCAACTGTATGGAAGAAATAGGAAAACTAGAAGCAACATTACAAGTTTCAACATGTTTTTGTCCTGCTACTTGCGTGTGTGGGGTGCTGGGGTTCGAACTGAGTCTTGTGTTTGCTAGGCAAGCGTGCTGTCACGTGAGCTAAGCCCCAACCTCTATTTTTGTGGTTTCTTTTGTCATAACTGCAAAAGTGGGCGATATCATTTTATATAATAGCTGAATTTTTGATTATTCCAGCATGTACAATTATATGGCTTTTTGTTCATATGAAAGTGATTTTTGCCTGCTTATTCTCGTTTAAGCATTTTTACGCCAAACTACGTTTATTGAAAGAAAATTAATTTCATAATTTATCATTATGTATACATTTATTAAAATTATTTTTAATCTTACAGTATACATATAACCTAGAATTATAAACGTTAACAATAAGCCTGCAGTAATAGTGCATGTTGTAACCGCGAATACTGTAACATGGAAAATAATCCAAGGGAAAAAAATAGCTCTTAGGAGACTGAGCGGTTTAGGGATGTGGAGATAAAACGGATACACTTTCACTTTGCCTCCGGCTGTTTGTCCAAGTGAGGCCAACTGTTTTTTGCTTTGTTTTGTGTTTTTTTGGTGCCGGAGATCGAACTCGGCGCCCTGCACTTGCTAGGCAAGCACTCTAACCACTGAGCAAAATTCCCAATTCTCTCGCACTCTTCATTTAAGCAAATATTACAGACACAAGATGTTGTTGGTGCACAGTACTTTTACGACGGAGATGAAGCAGGAATTGTCTGGGTTGAACTAGAGACCTAAGAAACTGCGGAAAGCAAACCCAGCGCCTGCGGAGAAGGGAGTGACTAGCTTCAGAGACTGCACCTCGAACTGGCAACACCGAACTAGATTAACCCCAGCACTATTTTTAATATTTAATAGGCACCCCCACTTTCCTAAACGACCTCCCAGGCCGAGACAACCTCGGAATGCTTCGCTAGCTTATACTGAAAACAGTGCGTAAAGCTGTTTTCCAGCCTTAAAAAAAAGAGAACTTTTGTGTATTTTGGCCCGCCTCAAAAGCAAGCGTCGTAGGGCGGAGACCCAGCTCGAGGTCGGCCAGGACTCGGCCCTCGCGGACTTCGCCCGGACCAGCTGCCGGGCCGACCGACTACGGAGTCCGGGCCCTGCGGGAGGGGAGCGGGGCGCCCGCGCGCGCCCGGCGTCACAATGCGGAGCGGGACGCGCACATCTCGGCCGCGGAGCAGCGCACCCCAGGCGAAGCCCAGCTGAGGCCCGCCCCGGGGCGGGCCGCGTCCACCGTCCGCTTCCCCCCTCCCCAGGCTCGGCGGTGCGTCTGGGCGGCCCCGGACGCCGCAAAGCGTCCTGGGAGAACCGGCTCGCACCGGAAGGACGCGCGGGCGCGCGGCGACGGCAAGGTTATAAAAGGGAAGGAGCCAGCGGCAAGCGGAAGTGGGCGGTTCAGCTGCTCCCGTCGCTGTTGTTTGGAGTCTGGGCCTCTCGAGGGGCGTTCGCCGGTGCAGGCCGCCTTGACAGGGCCCGTCGCCCCCGCCCAGCCCGCCTCTTTCCCGGTGCACGTCTGCTCGCGGCCTCTGCGTCCTCCAGGTCCAACATGGCGCAGGAGGTGTCGGAGTATCTGAGCCAGAACCCGCGGGTGGCCGCCTGGGTGGAGGCGCTGCGCTGCGAGGGCGAGACTGACAAACACTGGCGCCACCGCCGGGAGTTTTTGCTCCGCAACGCCGGGGACCTGGCGCCCGCTGGCGGCGTTGGCTCCGCTAACACGGACGAGGCTGCAGACGCCGAGAGCGGGACCCGCAATCGGCAGTTGCAGCAGCTCATCTCTTTTTCCATGGCTTGGGCAAACCATGTCTTCCTTGGGTGTCGGTGAGTGAGGAAGAGTCCCCACGCCACCCTCCTTTTTGTCTTCTGCCCCCACACTGGGTTGCGGAGCCGTCCGCTGGACCGTCCTCGGTGGGGAGGGGAAGTTGCGAAGCGCGGGAATGCGCGAGGCCGGCTGCCCTCTAGGGCGAGAAGGGCGTCCCTGCGAGCAGCCGACATAATTAACAGTCGGTAGTTTCTCGCTGTCGTCTGGGGGGTTGCTGGTGGAGTTGTTGGCATTAAGCCGGGAATGCTTTTGCGGATGGACACTAGATTTAAAAGTCACTACGTAGAGACCCGCCTCTCAGACGGGGCATTTGTTTATGGGATTCCGGGAAACAGTTCTTGGCGGTTGGTATACATTCTTAATTGCAACCAGGAAATGCAGTTCCTGTGGCCTGTTTTTCACACTACTAGTACTAGCTGAGAAAAAAACCACTTTTTAAAAGTGACTGTTTTTTTCTTTTTCAGGTACTCTCAAAAAGTTATGGATAAAATTCTTAGTATGGCTGAAGGCATCAAAGTGACAGATGCTCCAATCCATACAACAAGAGATGAACTGGTTGCCAAGGTGAAGAAAAGAGGGATATCGAGTAGCAATGGTTAGCAGATCATAGATGTGAACATACATAGGAGTTTAGAAAATAAGTTTGATAAAATTAGGAATTATTGCTAATACTAATTTAACAAACCAAAATTTACATGATGCTATTAATCAAGTTGGAATGTTAAATTTAAATTATATGCCTATGTGTTTTAGGCTCTGAATTTGATAGTTTGCTGTGATTGCTTTAGAATTTGAAGTGTTTCTCTTGTCTGATGCTGTTAATTTTTTAATATTAGAGTTTAATGATGTTCCTTAACACCATTTTAAGAAGTTAATGACGTTATTTTACACTTAAACTACTACTCCTGAAAGTTTCACTTTGTGCCTTTCTTTTAATGAGTATGTCTTGTGTGAGTACTTGTGTGAAGTATTCCTAGTAAAGTATCTGTTTTCCTTCCTTTTAGAAGGGGTAGAAGAGCCATCCAAAAAAAGAAATGTAGAAGGAAAAAGCAATTCTGCAGTTGAGCGAGATCTTGCAAAAATTTCTGGCAAAACAGAACGAATGTCAGCTCAGCAAGAAAACAGTTCAGCGACTTCTGGGTCATCTACCAAATCAGAAAGTAGCGGGAACTCCACTCGGAGCTCTGGTGTCTCCACTCAGAATAGCTCTACAAGTGAAGGAGATCCATCTGTTTCCAGCCAAAGCAGCAGCAGCGTTTCCTCTCAGGTAACGGCAGGATCTGGGAAAGCTTCTGCATCTGAAGCTCCAGATAAACATGGTTCAGCAACATTTGTTTCTTCATTGTTGAAATCTAGTGTGAATAGTCACATGACTCAATCCACTGATTGCAGACAACAAAGCGGATCGCCTAAAAAGAGTGCTTTGGAAAGCTCATCAGTCTCAGCTTCTCAGAGCAGCCCAGAGATTGAGGTGCCCTTGTTAGGCACCTCTGGAAGCTCAGAAGTAGAGTTGCCATTATTGTGTTCTAAACCTACTTCAGAGACAGCTTCAAGTGGGCTACCTTCCAAAACTAGTTCAGAGGCAGGTGTTTCATCATCAGTTTCTAAAAACAGTTCCTCATCAGGCACATCATTACTGACTTCCAAGAGCAGCTCAACAGCATCACTGCTAACTTCCAAAAGCACTTCCCAGGTAGCTGCATCACTGTTAGCTTCCAAGAGCAGCTCACAGGCCAGTGGATCTCTGGTTTCCAAAAGCACTTCCCTAGCAGGTGTGTCCCAGCTTGCATCTAAGGGTAGCTCACAGAGTAGCACCTCACAGTTGCCTTCTAAAAGTACTTCACAGTCAAGTGAGAGTTCAGTCAAATTGTCTTGTTGCAAATTAACCAGTGAAGATGTGAAACAGAAGCAACCTTTCTTCAATAGACTGTATAAAACGGTGGCATGGAAGCTGGTAGCTGTTGGTGGCTTTAGTCCCAATGTGAATCATGGAGAGCTCCTAAATGCAGCTATTGAGGCTCTAAAAGCCACGCTGGATGTGTTTTTTGTCCCACTAAAAGAACTGGCAGATCTGCCTCAAAATAAGAGCTCTCAAGAAAGTATTGTTTGTGAATTGAGGTGCAAGTCTGTGTATTTGGGCACTGGCTGTGGCAAAAGCAAAGAAAATGCAAAAGCAGTGGCATCAAGAGAAGCATTGAAGTTGTTCCTCAAGAAAAAGGTGGTGGTAAAAATATGTAAAAGAAAATACAGAGGCAGTGAGATAGAAGATCTGGTACTCCTTGATGAAGAATCAAGACCTGTAAACTTACCTCCAGCATTAAAACATCCTCAAGAATTAGTATAATATGTCCAAAATAATCATTGCATATGATATCTAGTGTTTGAAGAGAAAAACTGGCTTACTTTTGTATAAAACACAGGCTTTCACAAATTTTGTATTGCTTTTTTCCAGTTTTGCAGAAAATTTACATTCTAGTTCTCTTCACAAAAGTAGAAGTTGTACATACTTAATGACAGTACATGTTAAAAGGTATGCGTTAACAGCATACCAATATGCTGTTTTATTTGCTGAAGGAAATACTGTCTTCTATTTTTAATGATACATTAGGTACGATGTGTAGCTCTGTAGAGTCTTAAAAATTTTTGTACTACTTTCAATTTGGTGAAAATGTATTAAGTTGTCTACCATGCTTTTTTTTCCTAGCTGAATAAACCACATGAAAGAAAAGGGGACCACAGTATTTGAATGTCTAAAAGTCTGTGAAACTTAAGGTTTTAAGAATGTTGTCCATAATATTGAAAATGTCTGTTAAAGAATAAAAGAAAAATAGTTGCTTCAGACTATTTTTATGAGAAGTTGTAAGCATTTTTTAGATAAAAAGCAGTATAAAGTACTTAATTGTTATTTTATTCTGACTTTGTTTAAAATTCACCATAATTTTGACAGCTGTTGATTCTTTAAGCGGGTTAATTTATGTTTTGAGGTAAATTTACACTTTTTATTAAATACATAAATGTGGGTTTCTATATTAAGCATATTTTGTGACTACTACTAACAGATTGATTTGTTTAGATATTAAACGCTTTAAGCTATTTTACCTTTTCAAGAAGTTGTGTTTTTTTCTCCTTCCCTTAGTCAGGACCAAGTCATAATAGATTACTGCCAGATAATTTTTATAGTGATACACAACTTTTTATGAGAGGGAAGATAAAATTTTCAAATCTGGAACTTAATAATACTGAGAATAATAGTTTAGTTCAGTTGAATTATATCTGTTAGTAATGACGTTTTTGTGTCCTAGGTGACTGACTGTATCAATCTATTGGGGTATATTTTTTTTTCTTCAAACTTTAGCCTGAGATGTTTGGTTATCTTTGTGATCTTCTGGGTTTCCAGGTGTTGTTACTACATGCTACACATGGAGGAGTAATGGTGATTATGTACAGAGAAAAGAAGACCTTTTATAGCCCAATTGTATTGCAGTAGAAAAATTGAACATACGTAGCACAATTTATGTAGACCTTATTCCTATTTTATACTCTGGAATAATAGACAAGGATATTTTAGTTTCCTGTGCGTAAACTGAAATAATCAGGGATGTTTTTATTTCACCAGGTGTTTTAAAATGATTCATTTTGACAATAAGTTTATTGGACACTAGAGATAATCCATGTTCTGTAAATGGAGATGCCTTCATATATTGTGGGAAGCAATAACATGAATGTATCGTGAAAGCACTTTACTCACTTTCCTTAGACTTAGAATGTGTATTTTGTGGGACAGCGCTTATCAGAAAAGTGAGCCCAATATCAGAATAAATACATTTCTGAAATACTTAGGTGACTTGATAATTTCCTAAAATAGCTTATTTTAATATAGAGATTATGAAAGTATTTTAAATTGTAACCTTTTATGTGGAGGAAGTTGCTTGGTATAAGAACAGATTGTTCCATTTATAAACATTTATTACACTCACTGAAAAAATTAATGAAGTTATTTTGATTAATCAAAATTTAAAGATCTCTGATTTAATAGAAATGCCTAATTTCTAAAGATAATATAGTCCAGAAAAAAACAAGCTTTGGGATCTATTATTCTTGAGACAGAGTCTTCATTTTGCCTCTTACTAGACATGGAACCCTGGAATTTAACCTTTTAATCTTCATATATGAAATGGGACTGTTAGCCGCCTCAAAGCTATGACGATTAGGAGGTTATGTATTAAAAACATGCAGCATTACATATATGTATTCTCATTTCTTTACAGTCTTAATAGCCATTTTCATTTCACCAGTTTTTCATATAAAACTGAACTATAGATAGATAACTTGGTCAAAGATTTCAAGTCCATGTCTGACTTCAGAACTCAAGATCTTAATTGTGTTCTATTGCTTATTATTTTTCTTACTTCTCTATATGCAGAAATTTCTGAAAAACCACCTCACTGGTGTGATTTTCTACCACTTAGCATAACATCTCTCCAAGGCCCCTTGAAATGAGTCACTTCAGAAGCTCTTCTATTTGTTTTTAATGCTTTTCCATAGCACTTGGATGTCCTGAACATTTAGTGGGTCATCACATATGGGTACATTTGAAGTATTTAAAAGGACAAAAAAATTGAATAAATGCCTTTGCTATTTATCCAGTAAGAATAGTGAACAATTAATGTAGTGAATAGATTCTTGAGATAACACTGATGTTTTTACGTTAATGAAGCGAAACATGCCCCAAGGCTCGTTTTCCTTTTTTTTTTTTTTTTTTGGTGCCTGGGATTGGAACTCAGGGCCTTGTGCTTGCTAGGCAAGTACTCTAACCGCTGAGTTAAAAATCCCCCGCGAAGAACCAGTTTCTTTATTTCTAGTTTGAAGATTTTTCCACATTTCAGTTGGGGATGTCTTAGTGGTGGAGTGGTGTGCAAGACCCTGCCAAAAAGAAACACCTTTACATGTAGTATTTTTGTTTCCTGCCTTTAAAAAAAAGTATCTGGAAATATTTTTAAATTTCTCATTTTTGTGCCTTTGCTTTTTATCCAGTAAGAATAGTGAACAAGGCCCCAAACTAAATTGACTAACTTGGAAGGAAAAAAAAAAAAACACTAAAAGTTAGATGCAGCATATTCTATTTCGTAAAAAACTGTATAGAGATTTCATATACCAGTACTTAAGAAGCAAACACATACTCTGATTTTGAAACTTGATCAAGTAGAATCAAACTCCTGGAGGTCATCGGGAAAATATAGTACACTGAACTTTATCACACTGAATGGAACTATAAAGTATGTAACTTGGACTGTAAAGACAAATGTGTAGGTTTAAGTGTATTGCAAGGGTAATAACTCTTTCTTTACATTATTTTCAGTGTACCAGTTTACTAGGGCTTGAACACTTTGCAATGATGAAAGGGAATTTTGGATTTGTAATCAGTGGTTTATAAACTAGTCACATTTCTTCAAAGACAGGTGGGGACATTGAGAGATGTCAGTGTAAAACAGAACAACTCCTTTGGTCAAAGGAGGGTGGCCACACCTCAGCTGAATTCCTTCTACCTTCCATTCTGAATTTTTAAGGTACCTTATTGGACTATGACCAGAAGGGAATTTTAGCAACTATGAGGCCCAATGTAAATAGCCAGCGTCCTCTTGCAACAGGTATTGGGTAGAAGCCATGGCTACAAAATGAAACTCGGCTCTTTTTAAGTAATATACTATGTTAGAATTCTGTAATTAGTGAAGACTTCAGGTTAGGCTTAAGGAACCATTACAGAAATGAACACTCAACTATTCTTAATTTTTATTGTGAAATACAATTGCAAAAGTCCACACTAATGCTTATTGACTTCATATAATAACTGTTAAAAAAATAAAACTGTCAGCATTGTAAGAACTCAAGTAGTAGTATAGAAGACTAAACAGTGGTTTGAGTCTAATTTGAGTTACTGAATGTGAACACCAATAAGACATGCTATTGAGAATATTTCCTGTGTTCCAGAAAACAACATAGTCACACTGTGGGAAATTTGAGAAATACTATGTTTAACTGTTTCCTTAGCATTAAAAAAAGAAACTGCTTAAATATGATCAGAAAGAATCATTCGAAAGTATTTTCTAGATAATCCGTACAATTGAAAGGGACAGTTTTCAGAAGTGATGATAGAATTAGTGATGAATGAATGGTTGAAACAAATTTTTATTTTAATGAATCCTGTCTCATTACTCTTTACTGTTTACATATTATTAAATAATTTTCTATACTACCTGAGGAAAAAATGACTCATGAAATAAAAACTACAAGGTTCTATGTATTTCTGATTTAGCCTGTGTGCACTGATAGTGGACCATATTTAATGACAGAGTTATTACACATGCTACTGAAGTTTGAAAACCAGTATGGGGTAAAAGTATGTATACCTTTCTATTCTCATTTTTCATTTCCAAGTAATATTAAATGCAATTAAGAAAAATATGGGCAAAATAATACTGTTTTGAAAATACTTAATTCCTGTGTAATTTACATCCTCAGTCATTGTGTCATAATGGCTTCTGCAGGGAAGGGGAGAAAGATAGCAATGTGACTTTAGGTAATCCCAAATCTGGGAGAATAAGAAAGTCAAAATCCCTCCATTCCAGCCCTGCTAAATTCTAGAGGGGAAAAGGAGAGAAACAGGCATTGGAGTGACCTGTATAGTGTGAATTTCACTTGTGTTATTTCTGAGCTGGGAGTATCGACAGTCCTAAATGAGCCCGTATATTTTATTTTTTGACAATGGTCAAAGAATGTTTAGGGGAATCCAAGCGAGCACAAAGCAAAGAGGTCTTGATTAAGAAATACTGAAGGTATCAAGACCTTAAATCCGTAGCCACTCAGTTGCACACCAGCAGAGGGAGCCATTCACACGCAATGTAATGGATGATATTTAATACCGTGAATGTCACTGGGAAGTAGTGGAATGAGGTAGCCCTTTTTGGAATCCCTGAGATTATTGTAAGAAAAATCTTTTTTAAAAAGTGAAATAATGGTTCTATGAATGGATAGCAGGTCAATTTTTTATTAGCATATGTTTTATTTGGGATTAAGGGTTTTTTAAATTTAATCAAAATTACACAGACTTACAGACTATTACACAAACTTACAGACCATAATACATTGTACCTTTTGCATATAACTGAGCAATGTAAACAACCACACAGATGCAGTATTAAGTCACAACTACATAAAGTTGGCTAGTACCTAGCGTACATGTTACTGTTTTAAATTTGGGTTATTAGGTTCTTGTTTTTAGGATATCTTTATTTCTCTGAATTCCCTTCTTGTTCCCTTAAACCCCTTGCCTACTGGGTGATAGCAGGTAAATTCTAACAAACTGTTGCTCTTCAAGGTAGCATATGCTAAAGTTACTTGCTGAAGCTGGGGGCACTGGTCATACTTAATCATGAATTACTCTGTGCAACACATTTTTCTCCAGAAGGTATTCTTTCAAAACAATAGCCTAAAATCAAATCATATGAGAAAATAAGGTTACCTGGGTTATGTTAGGAATTTCTTTCTTTCCTATTTACACATCTCAGGCGAAATTCAGGAATTAGATACATATGTCAGCTCAGGCATATTTATAGGTAGAAAATGCCCCAAAGTTTGCTTCTGAATATCAGTGTAAACTTGCTATCTCCTGCTCAGTTTCCCTTTCATTCTCTTTCTTTGCCCTATTGTTTTTCTTGGTTGGTATTTTTTGCTGGTGTAAGCTAACATAAACAAGATTTTAAGAGTTATACTTTCAGAAACTATTAAAAGTAACATGAAATCAGATACGAATTTCAGTGTGCGGTTGTTTCTTGGAAAACAGAGAAATTGATGACCCTTTCTGGTCTCTGTCAGTATAAGGCAAGAGGGGAAAAGAGTGATACAAAGAAAATATAAGAACAGCTTAACTAAGTTCTCATGAAACAGACCCATCAATTTTTGTAAACTTGAGGATTTTTTAGAATTTAAAATGGAATCTCTTATGATGATAAAATCTATGCCCCCCAAATGGCAAAGCAATTTCCTCGTGGATTCCTGACCTACAGCAGACAAACTAAAATGTTAATAAAGTACCACAAATTTGGTGGCTTACAGAATACAAATCTATAGAAGTCTAATGCGGGTCTAAATGGACTTCAATCAAGGTGTTGGCAGCTCTGTGTTCCCTTTGGAGGGCTCTAAAGGAGAATTTGCTTTCTTGCTTTTTCTAGCTTCCAGGGGCTATTTTCCCTGGCTCGCGGTCCTCTTTCTCCAAGCCAGTGGTGGTGGATTGAGTCATAACATCACATCACTCTAGCCTTGTTTCTGCTGTCACATAATGCTTTTCTGACCCTGCTCTCTCTCTCTCTGTTTCCTTCCCACTTTTTCATTTTCCCAGTTATAAGGATTTTTTTATTACATTGGTTTCACCCATGTAATCTATTTGAAGATCACCTTCTTAGCAATTTTAATTAATCTGCAAACGTAGTTCTCTTTTGCCCTATAATGCAATATATTCATAGATTCTGGGTACTGAGGCAGGTATCTTTGGGGGCTCCATTATTCTGCCTACAATGTGGAGATTGGAATTTACTACCATCACCATTACCATTTATCTGAAGAGTATTGGTTTCTAACTTCATAAATGATAACTGTTGACTGCCTTTCTGCTGAGCAAGGTACCGAATATAAAATGGCACAGCTTAAAAATGGATAATGCAATTCTACTCAATAAGTTGCTTTAAGATGCATATAAATATTTAAAATGTTTGGTCATAAGTAGTTTCTCTGCTCTTTTTTCCTGAAAGTCTAAAAAGGGAGACTATTTCTACTGCAGCTATCCTTAAGTAAAAAAGACTTGTTACTAAAGATCAGGTAGTAGAAGCAGACTGCCAGCTGTAATGACCAACACACTGAGATTTTTCAAGACTTCTTGTGGAGCACAGTAGACAGAATCACAAACTTTACCATAATGGGGCTAGGAAGTGTGGTATATTAAGAAGTGCTCTGGCATTGGCCTCATTTATTTATTTCCTGACTTTTAACTTCGAAAATGTTAAATATCAGTTTCTCGTTGCTGAACAAAATATATCTTAATATAGCTGGACAAATAGCCAAAGGTGCAAATAATTATTAAAATACTAATTGAACATTCTCTAGCCATAACACTTAAATACATCCTAAGCATTTAAAAAATCAGAGGTTAAAAAATCAGAGGTTAAAAAAACTGTTGTTTTTTAAGCAGATAGATAAGCATTTCTATTTGTAAAGTGCCCTATGAGGGTGACTTACATGGTTATGATAATTACTAGAAGAGCGTGCTCAAGTCTTTCTACACCTACCAGTATTGGAAGAATAAGGACCTTTGTGTGTGGCCAGTTCTTTTGAGGAAGAAATTCATCTGGACTCCCTCTGGTCCTGGACCACGGGACCCAGAGACTGGTCAAGGTTAGTCCTTTGTGATGCTGAGACTATTCCTAAATTACAAGGAAGTGATTCTTGATGATGATAGCTTGAAAGATTAAAAAAAGTTTAATATAGTTTTGGTTTTCATACAGAGAATAAGCCAGCAGTTTAAAATACTTGACTTCTTTATAATTTGGTCATCTTTGGTTTTTAGATCAAGTTCTTAGTTTTGTTTGAGAAGGTTGGTTTTCTTTCAGAGAAGAGTGAATAATTTAAAACTTATTTCACTTGTGCTGCTGTGTAATAGCAGACATTCCTGATTTTCTCATAACTCTGCCCCTCAACACACCAAGGAAACTTGACCCACATCTATGCCCAGGTTCTAGCCCCTGCTTTACCATCACAATGAGATTTTGATGCAGTAGTAGCAGCTAACCACACATTAAAAAAGCACTTGATCTACCAGGTATGGTGGCCTCATTCCTGTTACCCCAACTTGGGATTTAAAAAAAGGAAAAAAAAGACAACAAAACAAGAACAACAGTAATAAAAAATCAGTTGAACAAGTACAGTAACTGGGTCCTTCTGTAAATACTGGAACTTTCTTCGGTCTTTGTCTAGAAAATCAATAATATTTGAGTAGTAGAAGTATCCACAACAGTTTTGAATTCATTTCAATCCACAGAAATATTTTCTTAGCACAAAACAATGAAGAGAATGAACAAAAACAAACTTCAAAAGAAACTGGAGAGAGACTAAAACTGGAGTCTCCTGATGGTTCATATCCTTTAGGTCACAATTCAGAAGTCACTTCCCCACAGAAGGTCGTTCTTGGCCACATCAGTAAATAATTTCTGTTGAACTGCAGTATCTCTAAATAATTTTCCAAGTGGAGCTTCCAGGAACCCTGGGATTCTGCAAGATGTCACTAGGGGTTCCTAGTGGTCACAAGAGACTGAAAACAACCTTTTGAACCTAGGGTGTCAAACATGATGACCAAACAACCTGTTGCCAAGTTCATTAGAGGTTTTCAGCCATGTATAGCAGGATGCAGTAATACAGCATTCATTTAGTTGAGCCCATATTTAGTTTCTGACATTATACAAGGAAATCTGATGACAATTTGATAATTGATAAGCACTACCGAAGGAGTGTGGTAAGGACAGGGAAAGACCCTCTCCATTCTGAATTACCTCAGCTCCTCCATCTCTTCCTACGGGCTACTGACTGATAGCCCCTAATCGGCTCTACCAATTAGAAAACTGCAGTTTTTCATTCTAAAGAAGGAATTTTAATGCACTGTGACAAAGCTACCCATCCTTCCTTTGTTGTTGCAAGCCCTGCAAAAAGGATAGTGCAGAGACATGAACTGCATTGTGGCTTTTTTATTTTTTAACTTGAGATTTTCTTGTCTAGTATTTACTACCCTCTTAATTTTATATTAATTTTTTAATTTGATAGTCCAATATAGCATTTTCTTTCTGTCTCTCTTTCTTTCCTTTTTTTTTTCTCTCTCTCTCTCTTTTCTTTCTTTCCTTTTTTTTTCCTAGACAGGGCTTGTAGCCCAGGCTGGCCTTGAATCCTCAATCCTTCTGCCTCAGGTTTCCTCATGCTGGGATTACAGTATGGCAACTTTAAAGGAAAAGATATGAGATGGAAGAGCAACATTCTGGGCTACACTTACAGGCAACTCTGATTAAAGCTAACTGCAACCTTCTGTGTCATTTTGTTCGTTAAAACATTAGATACAGATACATTAAAAAATAATAAGCCAGGCACGGCGACACACACCTGTAGTCCCAGCACTCTGGGAGGAGGAGGCAGGAGGATCCCAAATTTAAATTCAGCCTGAGCAACTTGGTGAGTTAGTGAATGAAACCCTGTTTCAATAAATAATCAATGGGGTGGGGATGTAGGTCTTGGGTTCAATCCCCAGTACCACCAAAAAAAAAAAAAAAGAGAGAGAGAGAGGGAGACAGAAAAAAAGAAAGAAAATAAATTACCTGTCAATGTAATAGAGTACCTGTTAGTGGACTGATAATCAAAGCTGGCATATTCTGTGTTAGATGTGAAACAACTAAAAAATATAGTAGTGGTTCTGAAGAGTTCGAACAGAAGTTAACACAAATCACAGTCTTTTGATAGCAAAGGTTCTGAAGAGTTCGAACAGAAGTTAACACAAATCACAGTCTTTTGATAGCAAAGGTGCTGATTCTTTTAAATGACAGTTGGTAACTCAAAGAGAGGAATGGTCTTTTCGAAAAAAATCATTCAATGGAATGGTTCGTAGTAATTTGTTTATTAGATGAACTAATTGTTCATGAAAGGAAAAGTCACACAGTCGGTGCAAATCTCATAAAGCTAAATTGCAGTGAGAAAATGCCAAGATAGGACGCAGCATTATAAAAGATTCCACTTTCAACAAAGTCAGTCAGAATAGTGGTGACATGTGACATGATGTTGAAGGGGATCAGAATATGCTACCCCAAAATATGCTACTCTGTCATATAACTTATTTTGAGCTGGAAGCATTTGAGACTTGGCAGTTACAGAGAGAAGCCCTCCTGGAGTTTTTCTTATCTGAGGCATAGAAAATTCTGAGATTATAAAGACTGCCATATATTCCCCCTCACTGGACAGTTTCATGGCCACAAAGGAAAAGAAGTTGGCACTGAGATGGACCTACACAAACACACCTTCCTAAGTTAATCCTCATCTTTCATTAGCTACCCCGTGTATTCACCTCCCCACAGCTTGCAGCCCCCCAGAAGTTTAAAATCTTTTCTTTTTGGTGGGGGTGGGTGGGTCTTGTCCCATATCCACAATTTATTGCTCTTTGTATATAAGCTTTTATGTTTATCTATTTCTTTGGCTTTTCACTACTTTTATTGGGAGACTCTCATGTTACATAAAAATTAGGATCAAATAAGATTTGTATGCTTTTTCTCTGTTTTTTGTCAGTTTAATTTGCAGGTCCTCAGTCAATAACCCGAAAGGGGTAGATGAAAAGGTTTTCATTTCTTCCTTCAATGCTGAAGAGTTTTGTGTGATAAACTGATAAACAATAGCTTTTCTATTCAAGTCGATGTAAGCAGATTTTATTAATAAATATATAATATATGGATATAGATATATAGATAAATCAGGCAGCTTAGCCTGGTAAGAGTTCTCAAGATTTGGTATATAGATAAATCAGGTAGGTTAACCTAGTAAGAGTTCTCAGCCACAGTGTTTGAACTAGCAGGAGTACTTTCCAGAAAATAATAAGCTAGATTTTTTTGAGTGCTTTGAAGATAAAGAATATCAGCAGACACTAGCTTATTTAGCAAAGATTTCATAAGGTAATTGAATAAGTGTTTCTGAAATTGTGACTATTAGTCATGATTATCAATTTGACTGAATTAACATATGTTGAGCAGATTAGTAAAACACACTTCTGTGTATGTCTGGGTGGGTCAAGGCATGACCTTGAATACTATCTATGGTCCCTGGCCCCTTCGTCTCTGCAGTGATCCCCTGCTCTGCTTCCCAGCCAGCATGAGCTAAGCAGTTTTGTTTTGCATCATCCTTTTGCCATGATATTTCTGCCTTGCAGCCAGCTTACTATGGACTGAAACCTCTGAAACTGTGAGCCACATAAACCTCTCCAACTTCGAGTTGGGAGGGTCAGGTATTTTGTCCAGCAATGAGAAAACAGACTAATACAGAACATTGGTACCAAGAGTGGGGCTGTTGCTGTGACTGTACATGCTTACGTTATTCAAAAGTCTTTGGAAGTGGATCCTCTGCTCTGCTTCCCAGCAGCCATGAACTAAACAGCTTTGTTACAACACAGCCTTGTGTCATGATGTTCCTGCCTTGGAGCCAGCTGACCATGGACTGAATAACCTGAGTACATGAACCAAATTAAATCTCTTCTCCCTCAATTAAGCTGTGAGTGTTGGAACTATGTCCTAGCTACAGAAAAGTTGATTAATGCAGAGGCCCTGGAGAAAATACTTTAACCCCACTTATCAAGATTGCTGGATTGAAAGGAAACTGAATTTTGGGGAAAGTCAAATTGAAAAAGAAAATCTTAAAATGTTTTCAATGCTGTTTGGCCTTAAAAGTAAGAAAACATAATAAATCTCCAGTGTCACTGAAAATCAGCTGGATGAACGATAGAACAAAATGGAACAGACTTTTCCCTTCTTTTCAATAACACTGCATGGCTGGGAATCCCTTTCAGTGACTCTTCTCAGCGTGAGCACTTGACTTTGAGAGAAGAAAAACTTTGTAAGGGGCTGGGGATTTAGCTCAGAGGTTAGAGTGCTTGCCTTGCAAGCATAAGGCCCCAAGTTTGATCCCCAGCTCAAAAAACAAAACAAAACAAAACAAACAAACAAAAACTTTGTAGACTGCAGTCAGAATCAGTCAGATACTGTATTACATTCAAGATGAGGTTCGCTAACCCTACTCCCAAGTTCAGAATTCCTGTGAAAGAAGAGCTTCCTGCTATTATATGCAAAGAAGGAAAATTTTGCTGCAAAGTTCAATTTCTTAAATGAGCAACTTTTATTTAGTTTAACAAGCATCAAAAACAGAAATTGTCTTTTCAATTGAAAATAAAATCTGTGGGTAAAATTAACCTGAGGATTCAGTATTTGTACAACCAAAAATAAGCACAAGTATCATTTTAAAGAGGCAATTTTTAAATTTCTAATTTCAAATATATTTTCCTGGGGTTAGTGGTGTAGCTCAGTAATAGAGGGCCTGGCCTGCCTGGCAGAGGCAAGGCCCTCAGTTCAACCACAGCACCAAAACAAAAAAAGTCATTTTTTGTTTTAAATGGGGGGGGGCTACTCTTACACACAGGTGTATTATATACCATATAACATATCTTGTTACACTTTTAAAAAGTAGAAATTTGTACTCAGACTTTTAGGGCAACAAGATAAGGTTTAAAAACTAAATATTAAAATTTTGAAGAAGAAAAAACTTACTTTTTAAAAAATCTACATTACTGGTATCTTTTAACATCCTTAGTATTCTTTGTAGGGAAGGGCAATTACACAGTTCATCAAATAGGACCTGGGTTCTGTTAGGGGCACAGTACTGCCTGGGAGGCTCAGGCTTAGGTGAAAGTGTCCTCTAAAGAAGGGATCTTTATGCTACCAAGAGCATTAATTTCTTAGGGATAAACTTCATAAAGGGGAAAAAGAAGATAATATTCAACAAATATGTATTGGGCATTCAATGGCCGAACACATAAGGAGTTTACAGTCACTGGAGGATGGGATGATGATAACTGGTAAAAAAAGCAAAACTCCCTGCTTCCAATTTTACCAACAGTTTACCTTTTCAGCCTTTCAGTAAACACTGTATTTTTTCTCTTTCTCTCCTCAGACCTATTCTTGTTATTAGTCTCATTTTTGGATGCTTGATAGTTCACCTGAGGCTGTGATCATTTCCTATGTGGAACAAAACAATTGTCATTATTGGCCACTCTTTCATTGTAAACATTATGTTTCATTGGTCACTCTTTCATTGTAAACATTATGTCAGGTTTCTCGCTCACCAATGTTATCGTAAGAATTTCTTTCTTTTATCTCTTGGCTCACAAAACCTGTTATTCATCATCTGGTCCTTAAAAAAAAAAGTGTGTGAAGCCTTGATCTAACCCCTCATCATCTCTACTTTGCAAAACCTAAAAGATTCCAGGTCACGCTTCTGTCTACTTTCTCAACTACCCTGGCCTCGTTTCTCTTCCTCAAACACATAAAGTCCTCAGGGCTTTTATACTTGCTATATCCTTTACCGGGAATGCCTTTAAAGATTCATTCTCATCCCTTAGATCTCATCATAAATACCACTATCTAGAGTAAAAATACCAAGTAACCATTCAATATTTGACCTTATAGTGAAATTCTAAATTCTTTAGTGATACTTTTCATGTACTGACCAAATAAATTTATTGTAACCCAGCACTGCCCTTCTTTCAGTCTTCCACTTTGAATGATATACGCATTTCTCACACATTTATAAGACCATATGTTCTATTGTCTCATTTATGAATATGATTAGTTTTTATGGTCTTTGTAAATTTTGATTAACTTACTGGTTTCCAGGAGCAATGATCTCAGTAAATCAGGAAGAAATTGGCCTGAGCAATTTATAATAAATATAGTGTGCATTCAATACTACTGGGGATGAGAAAAAATGGTAAGAAAATATTATTAGTTTTGTTAACAGTCCTAAACTATTTTTCATCAGATTATGTTTAGTGTTATAGAACACAGATGCAGTTGGCCTGAATTTTAATTTAGAATCAGTAACTAAATCAGCAATGTTTTTTTATTAATTAACCGTAATCTTCTCAGGAAATTGTCTTATACCACCTAATTAATATTTTAATTTTGAGCGATGGAGTCAAAGCTAAAGGAAAAATTTCAAGATAAATGTCCTGAAAGTGAGGAGAATATAAGAGGAAAGCAAAAGATAAGGGAAACTGGACTTTTGTTATTTATTTAATCACATTAAATAACAACAGCTCATAGAGGGGGATTAGAATATGCCACTTTAAAATTTGTCATATTGTTTTAAGTATTACTTAGAGCTGATGACATCTGAGAAACAGCAGATAAAGGAAAAGCTCCCTGTCCACCCACTGTCTACCTAAAAGCAAGGTATAGTTTTCCCTTTTTGAAAGTCTCCCCTTTCAGGCCAGGAGAGGAAAAACAATGTTCAACCCTGGAAATGGAGATGGTGCCATTTCACATAAATAAGCCTTACTAAAAAAATGTATCTTTCACTAGTTTTCTCCATCTATTTACCATTCAATAATTTACCACCTTAGAATTCAAAATCTTTTCTCCTTTGTCGGGTCACTTTGCCACATCTTGTCACAACTTTTAAGATGGTGTTTATGCCCCCCCGCCCCAAGTTTGATTCTTTGGTTCTTCACTTTCTATGAAGGCCTTTGGGCACATAAAAAAATTAAAAGATTAATGTCAAAACGTATGCCTTTTCTCTTGTTTTCTTTTGTCAGTCTAATTCACAATATCCAGTCACAGAACCTAAGAGAATAATGTTTTTCTTCCCTTACAAAATTATTTAAGAATTTAATCCACTAGGTGTTTGCTCATGGTTTGACTAAGAAGGGTTAGTAGTCCAATAGAATAAACTTTGAAGTTAGAAAAACCTAGATTGAAATCTTGACTCTACTATTTAATATAGGACTGTGGGCAAGTTGTTTTAACTTTATGCCTTAATTTCTGTATCGTAAAACAAAGATAAGACCTACTTATAACAGTTATTAAGGTTAAGTGAGATGAACTATATAAAACACTTAGTACAAAGTAGAGCCTTGTTAATGTTTAATTCCTCGATCTGATGTTTATTTTCTGTGGCCAAGATTGCTGGGAAAAGATGAGTTTAGGAAGCAGAATAGAGAAAGTGTAAATCTGAGCTTTTCTCTTTAGGCAGGCTGCCATAGAAATGTACAGGAGTCCTACCGTACTAGCAGGCAGCCTTGTGCAAAAGTCACTGCAACTGAAAGAGGACTTTGAGAAAAATCAAGATCCCAGTGAGGATAAAATAAAAATATGAAAGGGAAACAATGAATGAGAGAGTAAGAAAAAGAGAACATCTCTGCCTATTTATCAATAGGTAGCAAGATTCTCTACCCAATAATTCTGCTTCAAAGGGCCTTTATTAAGGAGATAATCCTAAATAGATAAAAATAGGTGAACACATAATCATTTCAACTTTATAAGCTGGAAAAACTAAAACTAACCTGAATGACTAAAAATGGGAAAGTAATTTATAACATTTTCAAATGATAGGATTTTATTTAGCCATTTAAATAACACAAATTAAAATTTACATTATCATTTCAATTATGTTTTTAAAAGTACACAGATAAAAAAACTGAAAGAAAATACAACACAGTACTTAACTTTTCAAGTGGTGAATTATGAGTGTGGAATTTCAATACTCTTTTTAGTTCTGCCTATTTCAAAAAATGTCTGTCCTTAACCAATGTTATTTGCTTTAAGCAATCCTTTTCATTGATTCAGGATAATTGAAAGACTTACTAGAAAACAGAAGACCTGGCTCCACTACTCAGTAGCTGACCTCAAACTAAAATCTGGTCTACATAATTACTCTCCTTAAGCCTATTCCGTCATCTGCAAGATATTATCTACATCAGTGTTGGTAGGTAGAACAAATGTGAAAATATTTCATGACATACAGTGTTACAAGCAAAATTCTAAGGGTTAAAACAATTCTTTTGATGTAAAATAACTTTAATAACTTTTAAAATGGGCTTATAAAACTGAATTTATGTTATAATATGCTATAGAAGGAAAAATGTATTTCTGGGTCACTTAATTTCAAGCAAGATAGGTAGAACATAAAAATTATATGATTCTGGAGAATTTAAAGATAGAATAAATTGGCCTTTATTAGAATAAATAAATTAAAGATAGAATAAATTCTTTCAGAATTTTGGAAGAGAAATAAGCATATAGTTTCAGGATAACTATTATCACATTACAGAGTAGCTCAAATGTGGAAAAAATTTAAAAGATATTTTAATCAGTCAAAATGAGAAATGAAAATCTAATTTTACAAATAAAAATGATTCAACTGTCAAATTCGATATAGAAATTTTTAATTTTAATTTTCTTGCAGTTATTGGCTGTAGATAGATCACTTAGGTCAAGGAAGCAGATGCTATTGTTCAGATCTTATATGTCTTTATTGATTTTTTAATATGTTTTATCAACTCCTGAGAAAAAGGTATTTAATTCTGTCAATTTTTGAAAACTGCTAGTAGGTGAAAACACACTTATAATTTTCTTTCTGATGTATTGGCAATTTTATCATTATGAAATGTCCCTCTTTATCTTTGGTAATTATGTTTATCTGGAAATCTCCTGTGTATTGTGTATAGCCTTTTCAGCTTTCTTATGCTTATATTTTATATAATTTTTTATTCATTTAATTTCAGCCTGTCCATTGGTAAATTTAAAAAGCCTTAGGGTTTTGTTTTGTTTTTTTTTTCTGTACTGGGGGATTGAACCCAGGTTCTCACAGAGCTATATCCTCCACCCTATTAATTTTGAGTCAGGGTCTCATTAAGTCACTAAGTTACTCAGGTTGGGCTTGAACTTGCAATTCTCCTGCCTCAGCCTCCTACAGTGCTGAAATTATAGGCATGTGGCACCATGCCCAGACTCTGAGTCTTTCGTTTTTTTGTTTTGTTTTGTTTTGTTTTGAGACTTGCTATGTAGTTCAGGCTGGCCTTGAGCGCACTACACATCTTGGGCTAGCCCTGAACTCCTAACAATCCTCTGCCTCAGCCTCCCAGGTATTGGGATTACAGGCATGTGCTACCACTCTCTGCTGAGTCTTAGTTTTTATGCAGAAGCATTGCCTTTTAATTGAAAGGTTTAGTCCATATACATTTAATTATTGGATGAATTCAGATCTTTTATCATTTATTTTATCTTTTTTTGCTCTCCTATTACTCCTTTGTTAACTTCATGATTAACTGAATAATTTTTAGAATTCTATTTTATTACTTTTCAGAAATATCTCTGAAGTTTTTCTGTGTTGCCTTAGAAAACAGTAAAGATCCTTAACTATTCATTGTGCTTTTAAATATTGTGCTACTTAAGTACAAAAGCCATGTACCCATGTATACTTTAAACTATAGTTGTCATACATATTACATTATAAGTCCCACTATATATTATTATAATTTTTGCTTGGAACAGCTACATACTTTAAAGAGATTATGAGGAAAAAGTGTCTTTTACATTCACCTATTTATGTTTAAAATGCACTTTATTCTTCCCTGAACATCCATGTTTCCCTCTGGTATTGTTTCTCTTGTGACTAGAGAACTTCATTTAGCATCATAGTACGGGCTCATTCTTTCAGGTTATTTTGTTATATTTCATCTCCAGTATTATTTCTAGACAGAGAATTCTGGGTTGACTTTTCCTCTCTTCCCCTCCCCTCCCTGCTCAACCCTCCCCCCTTAAAGATAAGATTTCACTTGATTGTGCTGATGTCAGTGGTATTTCATGTTTCCCTTATGTAATGCTATTTTTCTCTAGCTACCTTCAAGTTTTTATCTGTTTTTCCTTTTCAACTGCTATACCTAGAGGTCATTTTATTTATATCTTAGTTGAGCTTTACTGAGCTTATTGAATCTAGTAATTTGTCTCATTAAATTTGGGGAAACATCAGCCTTTTTTTTTAATTAGAATCACTTTTAATATTTAAATACAGAAAAAGTAGCAGTGACTTTTTAAAAAAGATGTGCACCACATACACAACCAAATGGCCAAAATGTACAGAGAAAATGAGCTCCTGTTTTATCTTCCAGTTTCCATTCTGTGATTAAAGCTCTTGTTGGACTTCTTCCTTCCCAAAGTACATAGGAATTCCCAAAGATTTTCCATTATAGCTATGACGTGTTTTCTCTGTCTCATACCATGTACAAATCATTCTTCAACATTTCCATTCTGTTAAAAAAAAAAAAAAAAGGCCAGGCCTAGTGGCACATGCCTGTAATTCCAGCACTTGGGAGGCTGAGGCAGGCAGACTGCTGTGAGTTAGAGGCCAGCCTAGGCTACATGGTGAGTTCAAGGCCAGCCTGAATTACAGAGCGAGACTCTGTCTCAAAAAAAAAAAAAAAAAAAAAAAGCCAAAAATGCATTAATGGTCAGTGTCACATCACTCCCACTGGCATCAGTTCCTACCCCATAATGGGATACAAAGATTAACTGGTTAGGAGCAATTACTGAAAGGGGGTAGGGTAGTCAACCTGGAGTAACCTTCCACACTGCTACACCATGGTATATGACTGAGGACAGGAGAAGTAAGTCAGGAAAGGCTTAAGGAGCACAGTTGTTAACTTGAGGGTATATCCATAAGACAATTCTCCACATCAAGTTTAAACAGACCAATGTGCCCAATTTTTTAAAAATTTTCAAATAATCAGCATTTCTAGCACTAGTGAGTTTCAAACTTCTCCCACCAACATGGCTTAAGTATAGCAGTAATAATCTAGATCTTTCCAGAAAGTAAGTGTAGAGCCCCGAGAATTCCTGACAGTCATGTGTTAGGCCCTACACTTTGCCATTGCCTCAGTTGCTACTGCTGCTCCATTTGCAATTTCTCAGTCTCAAAGTAAGAACCAGGATCATTAAGGATGTAGTCTTAATCTAAGGGCTGTTCTGCAAAACCTGAACATCTTCTGAGCCACACATGTGAGAAAAATTGCTGCAGGAGAAGACCAGCCCCTCTCTAGACCCCACAGTTTCTCAGACAAGGCCTCAGCTAGCTCCTTGTGGTTGTCTCACCTAGCTCCTCCTCGGTCTTGCCTGTCACCTTTGGGAGCAGTCTGTCTAGGACAAGGGTATTCTGCAGTGTTTATGGTGGTAGCAGCAGCTGCCATGGCTACAGGCCTTTTATTTCTTCAGTTTTTTTCTCTCCCCTGGTGCAAGCTAAGGTATGTCAGATCCTCTGGAATTGTCCTATAGTCATTGAAGCATTGTTCATTTTATTTTCTCTCTGATTTTCAAACTGAATAATTTCTATTGCTCTATGATCAAATTCAGATACTTTGTTATTTCCACTCTGATCTTAAATCTATCTAGTAAACATTTTATTTGAAATATACTTTTCAGTTCTAGCATTACCTTTTGGTTCTTTTTTATGGTTTCTTTTTTCTTTTCTTAGAATTCCATTTTTTCATTCATCATGAGTATTTCCCTCTAAGTCCTGTCATAATTATGACAACTTTTTTTTTTAAACCGAGGGCCTCACACATGCTAAGCACTAGCTCTGCCACTGAGTTATCGCCACAACCTGACAACTCCTTTAAAATCTTTGTCTCTAATTCCAATGTCTGGTTCATCTGGGGGGTGAAAAATTGGTTTTTGAGTCGCATTCTCCCATTTCTTCATATATCTAGCAGTTTTAGAAGCTATCTTAGACATTTGGTTGAACTCAAACTCTTCTTTTTTGGTGTCGTGGATCAAACTCAGGGCCTTGTGCTTGCTAGGCAAACACTCTAACCACTGAGCTAAATCCCCAGCCCCTGAACTCAAACTTTTAACTCCAATCAATTCTTTTAGACTTACCTGGGCTGCGTTGTCTGCTTTGCACATGCATATTCTGAATTAGCCAGATTTCTGTGGTTTCTACTCGTACTTTAAGACATTTCCTCTGTGGATTTTTCCTTCCTGGGACTTCTCCTCTACTTTCCATTGGTATGTGTTTTCATCACCTCCTCTTTGCCTCTTCGGTGTGAGTGGGATTCCTATGTAGGGATATGGTGAATACATTAATGCGTGACACCCAGCACTGGACAGATGAGACTGACACAGTTTACTAGTCATATCTACTCACAATCTGGGTGTGGAAAACGCCATATCTCACATGGCCATGTGAGGGTTGCAACTGGAAACAGTAGACAACCAAAGGTTGAGGAAAGCAGGTTTTGCAATATCAAAGGATGAGGTCATTCTTGGTTCTTGAGGGAGAATGTGATTGGTTTGATTGACTAATTCCACAGGCTGCAAGGCAACTAAAAACTGCTACTCAGGGATAAGAGATGTGCCTGGGGTTCCTGAGATAAGAAACATACTGGAGCCAGGAACTTATAATTAGGCCACTCAAGGCCCTCTGACTTTGCCAGATATCGAGGCAGTGTGTATTAACTAGATTTTATACCACCCTGTCATCCTCCACGGTATTGACTGGTACCTGCCCTCAGGTTCAATGACATTTTTATAGAAAACTTACAAACTGCCATTCTCTTCTTCCAGCTGTTGACTTCCTTCTAGAATTTGCCTTCTTCTTTTCTTGCTCTCTAGTACCTTTTGACAGCTTTTAGTACTTTGTCAAGAATTTATAGTTATTTGGACAAACACTGATTTGACAGGGGCTATTTGGCCATTACCAGAAGCAGAACATTCAAAGTTCATTTTTAATCTGGGCTGCTTGGAGTCTGCTCCTCACATGTGTCAGAACTACATGTATCATTTTGGAAAACTGCTTTAGATATAAGCAGATTAAGTAAATTATTGAAGAAATTGCCAGATACCACTGATTGATTATAATAAGAATTGCTGTGGTGTCTTTAGAATGATAATATATAATATTAACCCACAGCTGAAATTCATAGCCGAAGGCCTTACAAAATATCATTCAAAATACTTATATTTTGATGTACAAATTTTGATTGCAAACAAATAATTCAGTCAAACTTGCGTTGGATTCAGAGGGTATTAGATAAAATCCTGGAAAAAATTTAATTTTACATTTTTTATATACTGCTAAAACACACATGGGGAAAACAAAAGTTATTTGAAATGTAGTCCAATATCTTTTTTTTTTTTTTTTTTTTTTTGGTGCTGAGGATCAAACTTAGGGCCTTGCTACCACTGAGCTAAATCCCCAACCCCTATATCTTTTTTAAATACCCACAAACTTTCATTAACCTTGCTTGACTCCTAATTTTAATCTCTTTAATTCTGCCTTCCTTCTGTATTTACTGCCAATGCTTTTGCTTACACTAATGTCCATAAGCATTTTCCTAATATGTATTTTACATCTGTACTGAGACTTTCAATGGACACAGACCAAAACTTTGATTTAGTTTAAACCCACATGTAGTAGGTACACACATATGGCTTTTTTTTTTTCAGTGAACCTAATCAAGACTCAGGTGGACAAATTGCGTTTTAAATTTGTTTAGGACTACACACACACACACACACACACACACACACACACACATATTTGGTCCTGGGGATCGAACTCAGGGCCTTATGTTTGCAAGGCAAGCACTCTAGCCACTGAGCTAGATCACCAGCCCATAGTACTATATACATAGTTATTTCCTTTGGTGATCCCAGAGTAACTCAAAAGACTATACAGCAGGTCATATACAAGGCTAAGATTTATTACAGCAAAGGACACAGAGCAAAAGCAACAGGAAAAAGATCTCTAGTATCCAGAGAGAGCCAACATAGGCTTCCTATGTCCTTTGTCCAGAGCCACATGGGGATTCCCTCTTTCTCTCTAGGGACACACTATAAACTTACGTGAAATATCCTTGTCTAGAGAAGCCCAGTTGAGCTTAGGGTCCATTGATTTTGTAGGGAGGCTCACTCATGTATGAATATTCTGATACGCAATCAGAGATGGCAACCAAAACTCAAGGACCTTACTAATAAAATCAGGTGCATACTATCCATCTTCATGCTTGTACAAAGCACCCTTACAAACCTGTATGGATAGTCTACTGCTGCAGGTGTATGTAACAAAACCATCATCGACACGAAGAACATCCCAAGGGCCATGTTCCAGGGTTGGCCAAGGTAAAAGGTGGTCCCTTGGAGACATGCAAGGAATAAGCAAGCAGACCTGCTGCAGGAACACCTCACAAGCATCTGTACAGCTTTCCTGATCACCTACTACTATTTCCTAGCTTACTAATAGAAAAAATATAAAGCTAAGAATGGGCATGTCAGAAGATAGTTTTAAGACCACTTTATCTCTAAATTATTTCCTCTAGTCTCTCTACGCTTCTCAACATATTCCAGCTTGCAGTGTCTATACCTGGCTATTCTTCACAAGCAAAAAGGCTACATAAAAGAAGCAGCAGTTTATGCTATTTGGAAGAGGAGGCCTACAATGAACAGAGCTCGAAATTGTAAGAACTACAGGGTTTATCATCTTTGTACAATTTGAATGTGTCTTAAAACCTACAAATCTCCTTTGACTCCTGGATTTTCTATTTCATAGAACTTTGCCACCATCTACCTGTGGTTCAAGCCAAAAACTTTAAGATGACATCGTTTCTTTCCCATCCCCTAATTACTGTCACTAAACCCAATTGACATTACCTCCTAAAATTTTCCAGAATCTATCTTCCTTCCATATGACCTCATATCCCTGTTAACTGATGCTTTCTTACTTCACTTTCTCTCCTTAAAGGCCATTATTCATTGCAGCAGAGCTGTCACTCCCATTCTCTCTTAGAAAATAATATACAACACAGAATAATTTTCTGAAAAAGATGTCAACATACTAAGGGATTGTAATCACTCAAATTACCATTTTTTGATTGTTTCCTTTGTGCTATATATATGGAGTCTGCCAAAAAATGTATACATGCTTCAGGAAAAGAAAAACTTGCATAAATATTTTAATACTAAATTTAGTGAAACAGTTGGGTGTGGTGGCGCATGCCTGTAATCCCAGCACTTGGGAGGCAGAGGAAGAAGGATTGCCATGAGTTCAAGGCCAGCCTGGGCTACATAGAGAGTTCAAAGCCAACCTGAACTACATAGTGAGACCCTGTCTCAAAAAATCAATCAATCAATAAATTTAGTGAGACATCATGAGATTAATACAAGTTACCTTTGCTCTCTACAGTTACAAGAGGTGCTCAAAGTGGTGACCATTAGCTTCCAGACATTTATTAGCACAGCAAACTGCTGCTTGGATAACCTTCGTCGTTGAAATTACTGCACATGCGTTTTCAATTTCTTCTCTAAGGGCCAGCAGTATAGCAGATTTTCTGTGATATACAACATTCTCTAGAGTCTCCCATATGAGGGTAACACCATCTGTTGAAAAAATATCATTCTATTTTTCTTTCCTTGAAATGTGTATAAATTTTTTGGTGGACTCTGTATTTACCAATATCTATTTTATTGGTAAATAAATTTTTCTTTTTCAAACTGTAAAATATGTCCAACTTCTTGGAGTTCCCTGGGCCATGCAACAGAAATACAGTAATAGCCATTTCCTGTGCCTCATCTTTTCTTTGCTTTATGACATCTGGGGTCTTTTCCTTTCAACTGTTATGTTCAGATTCCTCTTTGTTATATATTTCTGTCAAACTTCATTCCTATAGAGACCACAGCTCAATAAAAGACTTTAGAAAATAATTCCTTGGGTAGTTCTATTTCCTAGATCTCATTCTGAGGTTGTAGGCAGAAGTTATAGTGTTAACATGTAATAAAAACCTAAATATAAAAATTTAAATATGTTTCATAAAAATGATCAAATTTTCCCACCTTAACCTAAAATACTCAAGTGAGTTCCTACAAATATTAAAACAGCTCCTAATCAAGTTGAAGGCTACAGTGAATTAGAAAAAGGTTACATCCATCCTCTCTCGAACTGCTCAAGAACGTGG
Organism: Hystrix cristata; assembly: GCA_004026905.1. NCBI lineage: Eukaryota > Metazoa > Chordata > Mammalia > Rodentia > Hystricidae > Hystrix > Hystrix cristata. Next base: position 120,224 of record PVJO010002174.1, on the reverse strand, counting down.
AATCAGTTGAACAACTTGCTCCTTACATGTACAGTATTCAGCTGAAAATTTTTATCCCTGAATATTTGTATTAAGACATACTAAAACCGAAAATCAAAACATCCTGTTAATAAACAGGAAATTGTTCTGATACATACCGTAAAAAGAAATCGAAAGTATCTTTTCCAAATTGATCACACTACAAAAATTTGACCAACATTGCAAAATGGGCAACAAAGTTAAGGCAGAACGGTAAGCAAACTGAGTAGTACCAACAATCCCAGATTTTCCTCTCCGGAGCCCAATGGCAATTATACTTGGTTTTGTGGCTTAAACAGGACTTGACATTTTGAAAGTAATACAGTAGACCAGTGGTGAAGAACCTGTGGCACATGTGTTATTTAAGACAAAAGGTCTTAATGCATGAGTTGTTTTCTCTAAACAAAAACTCAGTATTCAGGTTTAATTGGTGTTGGCACTTTGCAATAAAAAAGTGGGTTTTGGGTTGCAGTTTGGGCACTCATCTCTAAAAGGTTTGTTATCACTGTACTAGATTATCAAGCAATATACTGGATGTAGATCAAAGCCATGTTTGTATACTTCTTGACAGAAATCACAAATATCAACCACAGTATGAGTCAAAATCCTAGCAGTAGTAGTAGTAGTAGTAGTAGTAGTAGTTGTTGTTGTTGTTGTTGTTTTCTCTCTCTCTCTCTCTCAGGTCTCTTTCTCTCTCTTGTGACTTCCGTAAACTATAAGAATAGAAGATGATGTCACATATTCATAGAAAAGTTGAGATTTTATGCAAAAAGCTTCCATATAAAGTCAAACTCATGACTCATGATAGGCAACTGTGGTCTTGTAAAATCTCCTTATTTCATAAAACTAGTACATTTAAAATTACTTGATGTAGCAAAATAAGATTTAAACATAATTTTCCAGAAATAGACACATGTAAACGAGATATGCTGTACTGGTTTCATGTGTAAAATAGAGTCAGAAAATGTTCATTTATAGAAATAAACAAACAATTAAAAAAACTATTACCCATGAAAGATAAATCAATATTCGCCAAAATGTTGGATCAAATTAACCATGCTAAGAGCAATTAATGTAGTAATAGATCCAATAAAGCCTCATTAAACAATCAATTAGAATTTTTTATAATTTTTCATTTTTTTGGTGCTGGAGATTGAACCCAGGACTTCACGAATGCTAAGTATGTTCTCTACCACTAGGCTACACCTCCAACCTCCAAGGAGAACCACTTAAAAGGAACAAAAGATTTAGCAAAAAGCACCTGGCCAATAGGTGCTTTTTTAAAAAGCCTATTTTTCAGCTAGTGAGTGTTGAAAGCATAAGGCATTAGCCCTTGCAAATAACAGTCTAAAGAATACATGAGTTCTAGTGCTTTTGATTTTGTGATTGTTTTCAACATTCTTGTTCAAGAAAATTCTAATTTTCCTTTAGAGGTGATCTTGTTAAATTTGCTGCAAGACTTCACAGAAAGAAATCATTTTATAATATCCCTTAATTTTCTTTCTATGAGCACTTTTTTCCTTTTCAGTAATAATTATCAGCCAGAAAACAAGATATTAATTTTTGTTTTACTCTTGAATATTTTTACGTGTATATTTAGGTCATGTATTACTTGCTATATGATGCTGGGCAAGTTACTTCTGTGTTGTATCAACTGGCTGGGGAGCATGGTGCACACTTGTGATCACAGTACTGAGGGAGGTTGAGGCAGATCCTGCCAAGTTAGCGTCCCACCTGGGCAACTTAGTGATAGTAAGACCCTGTCTCAAAAAATAAAAAGGGCTGGGGATGTAGCTTAGTGGTAGAGCTTCCCTGGGTTCAATCCCCAGCGCCCTCCCACAGACATATACACAAGTATTCTATTCTTTTGAGGGTTAAGAGGCCCATTTAATGAGGGTGCCTGTTGCCTTCCCTCCCGCTCCTTTGGAGAATTTGTGAACTATGATTACTTTAGCATTAAAATAGTCATGAGTCTTCTACTGTGATCATGACATTAAGAACAACCATCAGAAATTGTATAACCTCAAGGTGCATTTTTTCCTTTACTCAACTTCTATTTATTGAGGATTGTGCAGAGCTCTAGTACGATAGACATCTTTCCTGAATGTAAACATCTTTTTGTGAGGTTCTTAGTGAAAAGAAAAAAATAACATGTGCCATAGCTTAAAAAAAGTATGAAAGTTACGCTACCATGGCTTTCAACACACTCCCTCCCTGTATAGTACTTTTTATTTCCATTTGATAAAAATAATAGAAAAGTCACTGTAAAACAAATTAAGAGTAGCACCTAACAGGTATGTATTAAGTTCCATCTCAAGCTTTCAAAGAAGGTAAGAGGTCAAAGTTTCAGTTTACACTCTACTCACAGATTCCAGGCAATTGTTGGGTTTACTGATTATTTGTAAAAAATTTAAAACAGGATCTCTAGGATCAAAGGATATATATAAGGACAGAATGTATTGGAATCTTTTTTTTATCACACTTATGCATCTAGCTATTATATTACTTGTGTAGGTTGACTAATTTATATCTACTGTATCAACTGTTTAATTTTGGGCAAATTTTTAAGTTTCACAGGTAAAATTAGACCAGAATTTCAATTTTGAACACATATCATGAATCTCTTTCCCTTAAGTTTTAAACCTTTCTCCTCATTTTAGGGAACATAATTGCATAACTCAAACTCCTTCAATACTGTGTGACCTAGTTCCCTCTCTTGATGTTATAAACGGCTCATGTAACTATGGTAACCATCTGGGGAAAATTCAATGTTTTTCTGGTCAGCATTATGCAAAGTATACCATATGTGTTATTTTTTCTCTCTGTAATAACCAAGGGAATAATATGTTTGCTTTTTTTTTTCCCTTGGTAATGGGAATATTATATTTAATTATACCAAACTTCTTCCTGACAACAGTTCTAATCATTCACAGTCCCTTCATTAAAATGTTTTAGGATCATTTTTTGCAGTTAGTCATTATTCTAAATGCTGAATAGTACTACAACCCAAAGGAGCAGGATAAATTGTATATGCCAATTTTAAATTTATGCCATGTATCACATAAAGTACACATATAGATTGCCATTGCCTAGATTGCTAATATTCCATCTAGGGAATCTGATATTTTCCTATGTGTCCTTTAGTCCTAGCCAAAGCGTTTTCTTAAAGCAAAATACTATTAGAATGGAATTACATCTTGGGGGTATACTTAGATACTGAGAAGTTATCTACAATCTGTGGTGACTTTTATATATCTTCTTTTTATCTTTATTTTTAATTAACTAGTGTGTATTAGCTGTACTTATATAATAAAGCAATTAAAACACTTCAAAACTGAACTCAGTAGCCATATAGACCAGTGGCAGCAAACCTACGGCATACATGTTATTGTGTTTATTTTTTAAGACAAAAGATGTTAATGTAAAAAAAAAAAAGATGTTAACGTATGAGCGGCTTTTTTCTAAACTAAAACCACAGTATTCGGGTTTAATTGCAGTGTTGGCACTTTGTGATAAATAAGTGGGTTTTGGGTCACAGTTTGTGCACTCATCTCTGAAAGGTTCACTATCACTGATATAGACTTAATATTTTTGTAGTTGCCTCTTGTATTAATGAATTAATTTAAAGTTTGGGGGCTTTTTTCAGGATAATTTAAAATGCTTCACTGGACCTTCCAGTACAAATTACATTCTAAATTAATACAAGCTCCTAGAATATTAAGGATTCATTTACATTTACAATTAAATTTCTAGGGTAGGCTCTCAATTGGTGACCTTTTCATGTGAGTTCATTTTTAATTTCCCCATATTTTTAATAGTGCTTTTCAACAATCCAACTATCTTCCTCAGAAAAATATTTCTATGTACTTCAATGAATGAAATAAGGAATAACTGCTTCTTACTAGTTTAGAAAAGACCTCACTAAACGGATGAAATGTGTGGCACTTGTCTGGATCCTGTTAAACTGAATGTAAAAATATTAGCCTGAATATTAAATGATAGTAAGAAAATTATGGGACTAGGATAATGGTATTGTGGGTATTTTTTAAAAAAATTAATGTTCTTTTCTTCTCAGTAGTCATTTAACTGATAATTTAGGGCCTCTTCAAACTGGGTTTCCTGACTCTCCTAAACACAAAATATAAAAATCCCCAATTCTCTACAACATAGAAATTAATTGATGATATTTAATCCTGTGAATAAAGCAAAAGGCACTTTATTTGTTCTTTAATATATTTTCCATTCTGAAAGCAACCCTGAAAAGGTAAGTAACTGATGCTTTCAAATTAGCGTTTAGGATTGCCTTTAATTTCTAAATCAGTCACTTGAAGGAGTCCCTGGAAGGAAATGTTTATGACTTCAAATCTATCCCTTGTGTACCTCACTGATATTGTGAGATAGGAGAGCAACAACTTCAAACTGATTAAAAACAAACTAGAAATACTTCTGAAAAATTCCCAAGGATAGAGCCTGAGAAAATTCAGTTTCTGCTTGAATCAAGTGAATTAAATTTGAACTCTTCTTTCTTTTGCCATTTAATATTTTAAACAACTTTTTATGGCAGAAATTTTCAAACACAAAAGCATTCTATACACCATTCACCTGGCTTCAACATTTATTAACATAGGGTTATTATTTAATCTATAAGCCTCTACTCTCCTTTATCCTTACTGGATCATTATAAGAGATTGACATTTTTGAAAAACATACCCACAATACTCTTACCCTACCCTCATAATTTTCTGTCATTTACTATCCAGATAATTCACACTTTCAAATTTCCTTACTAGCTCATTTAATCTTTATACACAACGTTTATCAGGACTGAAACAAGTCCCACATTTCATTTAGTTAGTGAGGTCCTCTTCTTAAACCAGTAAGAGTCAGTTCATTCCCAATTTAATTCAGTGAAGCAGATATTTGGGTTTACAGACCATAGTGGTTTTTGTTGTTATTTTCCCTTATAAGTACAGACCTCTCCCCACAGCCTCCACAGCAGGACTACGTCTTAACCTTTATAAATAAATACAGCAAGAAAAGTACATACCTGAAATAATTCACATATACACAATATGCTTTACAGGTTTATACCTGTACCAGCTGAAATGCTATTATTTGGATTTTTTGCTTTCAACCTATTCAAAAGAATTACTAAAAAAAAAAATTACTAATGAAGAAAATGCACTAAAAGGTCTCCTATCCCATATTCATCCTTTTATCTTGCTGAGGTTCCTGGAAGGAGTACTCTAGGGATTCTGCATTATTGCCTTTTCTCGCGGTTTCTAAATGTCATCTGCCTGCAGATCACTTATCAAGCTGAATAAAATCTATAGGGGCATTCAGTGGCTAACCTGAATCAGTAGTAGGTAACGTGGCATTTTTCATTATTTTGGTTCTTCAATAAAGACTAGCTGATTCAAACCAGTGAGGAAACAAAACTAATAGAGTTAACGCAAAAACTAGTACAACTCACTTCTTAGCATTGACAGCTTTTGACAAGAGTCGGCTGCTGAATTCCACAGATTTGAAGACTGACAACAAAAAATCACCAAACGGCTCTCACAAATACAATACACCATGCTGCGTGGGTTGACTGAATATTCAAGCGGTCAAAACCTCTGTGTCACAAGATATTAACACAAGACGACCTTTGAGTCTTTGCAATACCGCTGTTGTTCTCAAAACATCAAATTGCTTGGGCTGCCTTTAGTCTGAAATGGTAAAATTTCTTCTAAAACAAGATCTAGTTTCCTCTTGGCCTGTCAATGGCTACTTAATGTTAACAGATATTTCAGAAGTGCTTTGAGTGGGTCGCGCTACAGGTGCTGCACCGCTGCAAACCGGATATAAGAAAATACAAAGTTATCGCCCTCTTTCTTTTTAACTCAAAAGACGCTACTCACAATTGGGCTTGTTTCCATAGGCATTCCATTAAAATTCTCTGTATATTCGTTCTACTTATACCCATTTCTTTCTAAAATACACATTATTTATACTGAAAGTCTAGCCCGTAATTAAACTCAGCTCCTCTGCCTAGCATTTCATTCCCACTGCACAGAAATTAAATCCCGATCGTCGCTCACACAAATAAGGACGGCTGTGGGCTTGACTGCGGGTTAGGTTTTCAACTCACAGCTTCATTACCCCTTTAATTCCCTCCAATTGTTAGTGCTACGGCAAAACCGGGTGAAAGAGACAAGGTCGTAGTGTACCCGCCACTCCTGCAAGCCCTCACGCTCGATGCTTAAATATGCCGATCCCTAACAATGAATGTTTTTAGGGCCGTCTGCTGGACGCAGACTTGCCTCCCTTCTCCCTAAAAAGACTCAAAGGAGGGCAAGACGGACAAAGTCTGCAAGCCACCCCGACAGCGGGAAAGGGCGGAAGCAAGTTAAGGCCGGGAGGGAGACTTAAAAGCTGGGTGGACTAGAAGACAGAGGAAGCGCAGGGGCCGAGGAGGCGGGGGCGCCGCATACCTCCCCGGTCTGCCCCGGTGATGGGGGAGCCGGAGGTCGGCGGAGGGCCGCGGTGGGGAAGACGAAGCCCGAGCCGGTCGCCCAGGCGGCGGCGGCGCGGCGGGAACACGCCGCAGCGCATGCCGGGAGCTGCGCCCGCTGCACGCCGGGCTGCGTAGTTCCCTCGGGCCTGCCTCCTTGCTTATTACAAGTGGCAGCCCGCTGCGCCTTTTAAGGCACCCGAGGGCCCGCACTTGATCCGCCGGGTGAAGAAAAAGTTGGTAACCCCGGGCGGACGGCACTGGCCCGAGGTCCCCCCTCCCTGCGCGAAGGGCAGAAGCAGGAAACCCTCCACATTTCCTCTCAGGTCCCATTCAGACACTTGGCGAAGAGGCGGGCTCGGCTGTGCTTCCCCTTTAAGAAGGGGCGGGGTGCAGCCTGCCGTTTGGCCGCCCCCCGCACCCTCCCCCAAGCCGTGCGCCGACAGACCAATCGCCCGGGCGGCTGAGGGAAGGCGGGAGAATGCGAACCCTTCTGTCCCGCGGTAGGCGGGGCCCTGGCCTTATTAGGAGTGAGTCCTGCGCAGGCGCAGACGGGGCCGCAGGCGGAGGGGCGGGGGCAGTCCAGTGAGAGACTCTCCGACAGACACTGAGGGCGACCGGGAGAAGGGGCAGCGAGGGACTTGTCATGGGGATCCGAGCGACCGGACGGCATTGGTAGCATCTGGGGGCCCCGCGGGGGCAGGAAGTGTCATCGCCCGAGTCCCCGACGCCAGTTCGGCCGGGGGATCCCCGCTGCTCCTGTCCTGAGGAGGGAGGGGGCTCGGAGGGAGCCCTGATCTGGCCCCGCCCCGGGCTTGTTACAGCGGAGGCGGGGAGTGAGGGCTGCTTTGGGGGGAGTGGAGATCGGGGACTCGGCGGCGCCTTCCCGAGCGGCGGCCGGTGTCCCCGCGGCGGTGGCCGCGGCTGTTGCATGCGTGGCTGCTGGATGCGGCGGCGGCAGGATGTTAGGGCAGCAGCAGCAGCAGCTGTACTCGTCGGCCGCGCTCCTGACCGGCGAGCGGAGCCGGCTCCTCACCTGCTACGTGCAGGACTACCTCGAGTGCGTGGAGTCGCTGCCCCACGACATGCAGAGGAACGTGTCCGTGCTGCGAGAGCTGGACAACAAGTACCAAGGTAGGGGGCGGGTTGCCCGCGCGCGTGCCCCTCGCGGATCGGCCGGCCTCGGAGCCTGCCCGGGAAGCGCCACTTTCCGTCTCCGTGACAGACCCCCAGCGCGCCGGGGCGACCGCAGTGCGGGTTGGCCCTCCTCGGCCCGGTACGGCCGGCGGGACTTCTGGAGGGTCCCGGGTGGGGGCGGGGGCCGCCCGTCAGCACCGCCGCAGACCCAGCGGCTGCAGCTGCCGTGGCGAGGAATCAGCCATTTTAAGCGAGCATTTGTTCCGGCGCTCGCCGGCCCCGCGCCGCTCTCCCGCCTGCCCCGGCGAGCCAGAGTGCAGGTGCCGCGGTCCGAGGGGCCTGGCTGTCCGCTGCCCCCGGAGGCCACCCCCGGGGAAGATGCTTTGGGACGTGCGGGGGAGTGGGCGGAGGGCGGCGAAGGCAGGCTCGGGAGAGGTCCCCGTCCTCGCCGCGCGGCTCCCGGCGCCGCTGGGCTCTGGAGTGGGGCTGTCAGCTCCCCTCTCCCGTCCCGGGAAAAGTTCCGGGCCGCCGGGTGCCCCAGCCTGTCCCTGGCTCCCTCAGCCGCAGGTTTGAAGGGGAGGGGTCCCCCGGGGCGAGAGGTGAAGAGGGGTGTGTGGCGGGGAGGGCCCCGGGTCCCTGGGCGGGGCCTGCGGCCGTGACGTAGACGTGGGCGGGGCGCGGGCGCGCGCTCCCGCGGGCCTCGAAAATGGCAGGTCGCTCGCTTGAGGAGTTTCGGTGAACGGCGCTGCCTGACAGGGACGGAACTCGCCCGATCCCGGCGTGGGTTGGGCCCTAGCAGAATCAGTGTTGGGGTTTGCAATGTACTGTATTTGTTGTGACGTTTCGACTTTTTCCCACTCAGTGAATCAAGACGGGGGCAGGGGAGCAGGCGCTGACCCTGGCTCAGCGTAAGTCTTCTGGCCATGTGTCACTTCCGGGCCCCAGGAGGAAGTGGGTTGGTTGACTGGGCAACCGCCTGGCGTCCCTTTAACCCCTGGTTTCTCCCCCGCCAAGTTTAAGTAATGAGGCCAGAATCATCCTTTGTGGTCAAAGAAGCCAGGACAGTGAATCTGTTGAAGAGTGTCGCTTATCATCGCCCTTTCACTTGCTACTAGAGGAGAGAAGTTTAAATGTGACGTTTTGCGCTTAATAGCCCTATCTATATCAAGGAGCAGACCTTAGACCTAATAAGGAGATAGCCAGAAGGACATTAAAGAGAATTTCTTAGACCCATTGGTTTTTTCCTGGACACGCCACTAATTTGTGAACTAAGGAATCTATCTCTGGGGTGACATTTTCTGGCCCGTAGCATGTTGGAGCACTTGAGGGTCTCTCTTTGAATCTGTAAATTTGTTTTCTGAACCCACATGAGTGATAGGACTAATTTTTGTTCGGAAGAAGAGAATACTGATTGCTTACTGTATGCCAGTCGCTGCACAGGTCCAGAATATATGAAGCAAAACCTAGATCAATTAAAATTGGCCATGTTTAACTTGTTAAATGGTTGGGGAATATTTTGTTCAAAAGCCAACTATTTCAAGAACACATCGTTGTTTTCAGACTATGTAAACTTTTCCTTCCTTCCCTCCCTTTCTTACTTATGAGCTGGCCAGTGTTATCTTTTACAGATATGGAGCATGTTTATGAATGGTAACCTAAAAATGAGACATAAAAATGCTTAAGAATTAAATATTGAATGAATATTTTTAGTTTTTCAGATAAAACTGATGTTTGTAAAGCTTGCACATTTTTACATTTCTTAAAAGGCATCTGTGTGCCTTCACAAAAGTTATTCTCCTTTAGATTGAGGAGGCCCCCTGTAATTTGTTGACAGGGAAATACGCTTTCTGATCATCTATGGTTGCTCTGAATTGCTTTGGTAACATGAGTAGTAGGTTTTGCAAGATCGGGAGGTATCTAAAAATCCTCAGCTCTTAAGAGTGTGATTAGTTTCAAGATGTGTACAAAAACAGTGATCTACTTTTCACTTTATGCTTATAGTTACTAAGTTCAGCTTTCATGGTTGTGTTTATTAGCTTTATATAATTTTGTGTTCTTGATTCAGATTTGATTTTTTTTTGGTGGTTCTTAAGTATTTTCTGGTTTGGGATCTAATGCTTATAGCAATATTTAATGATACAGATTATATTTGAGACACTATTAGAAATTACTGAAGAACCCATCAAATAGAGGGGAGCAAACAATTTAAAAGTTGATGTAGTTATTATGAGGTATGGTTGTTAGATAATTTATTTTTGCTCCATGTTCTCATTCATAATCTCTTAGGTAAATAACCTTTGAACTAAAATCTAATACTTAAGATGCTTTTTATATAGCCTAGAGAAAGTGCTTAAATTGTAAGGTCAGATGTACAGATCTAGCAATATTAAAGTCTGAGGGTTTTACCTCTTGAATTTTTTTTCTTAACATGTAGAAGTGATCACTTCCTTGTGGGTTTGGTATGATTAACTGAGAAAAACTTTGCCACATAGAAGCGACTGAATAAGTGTTAATTTCCTTTCTTCTCTCACTATATAATTAAGATGTTTTAAAAATGTCAATTTTTATCTTATGTACAGTATCAATGTGTAAATGTGATATATAATTAACTCTCAATTATTAGCTACAGAATATTCGAATGACTTTTTTTTTTTAATCCTCAAAAAATTTTTTTCATGCCTGACAGGAAAATACCTAACTTCCTTACTTTTCCTGTAGGAAAATTAGGTTCTCAGGAAATCTATGCCCAGTTGAGTAAATGGAAAAGACACAAACTTTGTTTAAAAATGTGGTATGCAATACCCTCCACTTTGGTAGCAGTGAATACCCTGCACTGTGGTGGCAGTTTATTGTGTATCCTAGGTTAGGCAGTTGTCTATCATAACGTGTAAAGACCTGCAATTTTCAGGGAGGATCTAATATGTGTTGAATATTTCCTTTGTGTTACATTACTTGCAGATAGTTCCAATGTATGTATTTCACTTAACATATCTGATCTTTAGAATAATAATATTGGACTATAAAACAGTGATATGGCATGCAGTGGTAATATAACAATATAAAACAGTGGTATGCTGTGTGTAATAAATTTGAGTAATGTTATCTTTCCACCCCTAGTAGAACAGAATTCTTTCAGATAACATCATATATTATAAGAAATAAAACAAATTTTAATAAAAAAAATAGTCTGGAGTAAAGTTTTGATGACATCTGAAACTGTATTTTCAGATTTTTTATGCCTTCTAGTGACTCAGCCATTTTTATTTGCTTCAAAAAAGTATTTCACTTGCTATACAACTAATCAGCAATTCTGAAAGCTTGGAACCAACTGCTGAATTATCTACAAAGGCAGAATGATCCAGTGCTGACTTTACTGTAATTTTGTTGTGGCCTGGTCAGTTGATGCCAGAGACAATGGACCTACTCTGGAAATAGTTTGATTTTCAGAATTTCTCATATAACACTAAAATAAAAGAACCATTAAAACTAAAGAATGGAAAGTTAGAAGTTACTAATGTCTACTTTAAGAATAAATCTCAAAAAAAAGATGTCCAAAGGTATGATATGAAAATGAAGGTATCATAACTCACTGGAGTCATGTACCAAGTCATTGATTGACAAGTAAATCTTACAAACACAGTTGGTAGTAATGTGTATCTTTGTCCTGGATCCTTTTCAAATTTTATGGCTGGAGTCCAGCATGTAAATTTTGTATATAGGGCTATTTTGAAGTTCAAATGAAGTATAGGCAATGAAGCCCACTAGGTAGAATTTAAAGTGGAATGTAGTGTTCTTCCTTGTGTAAAATACTTTTGATTATTAGCCACACAACTCATCCTTTTTAATATAGATTAGTAGTATTAAAGTTTTACATTTTTCTCATTAGTTTATTTCTAATATACTTTTATATTGGATAATGTCTTTATATGGGGAAGATGTTTTTAATGTGTACATACTGAAGGAGTATGATTTCAAGCTTTGGGCTAGTTCTAACTTGAAAATCTTGCATGTGTTAATGCACAAAATGGTCTTATTTTTCTCTTCCTTTTTTAGAAACATTAAAGGAAATTGATGATGTCTATGAAAAATATAAGAAAGAAGATGATTCAAACCAGAAAAAACGCCTACAGCAGCATCTCCAGAGAGCACTGATAAATAGTCAAGAATTGGGAGATGAAAAAATTCAAATTGTCACACAGATGCTTGAACTGGTAGAAAATCGAGCAAGACAAATGGAGTTGCACTCACAGTGTCTCCAAGATCCTGCTGAAAGTGAACGAGCCTCAGATAAGGCAAAGATGGATTCTAGCCAACCAGAAAGATCTTCAAGAAGACCCCGCCGGCAGCGAACCAGTGAAAGCCGTGATTTATGTCACATGACAAATGGAATTGAAGACTGTGATGATCAGCCACCTAAAGAAAAGAAATCCAAGTCGGCTAAGAAAAAGAAACGCTCGAAGGCCAAGCAAGAAAGAGAAGCTTCACCTGTGGAGTTTGCAATAGATCCCAATGAACCTACGTATTGTTTATGTAACCAAGTGTCTTATGGAGAAATGATAGGATGTGACAATGAACAGTGTCCAATTGAATGGTTTCACTTTTCGTGTGTTTCACTTACCTATAAACCAAAGGGGAAATGGTATTGCCCAAAGTGCAGGGGAGATAATGAGAAAACAATGGACAAAAGTACTGAAAAAACAAAAAAGGAAAGAAGATCGAGGTAGTAAAGGCCATCCATATTTTAAAGGGTCGTCTTTTATATAATTCGTTTACTTTCAGAAAATGTTTTAGGTAAATGCATAAGACTATGCAATAATTTTTAATCATTAGTATTAATGGTGTATTAAAAGTTGTTGTTCTTTGTCTGTGACCTTAATTTTCTGCACTGAATTACCAAATATTTTAAACCAGGTAGTCTTCAGATTACCTGACTAAAGGAATAGGGAACAGGGAGAGAATGGTGTGAGCATTACAAAAACGTCACAAACCAAGCCTATTTTATTTTTACTTAAAACTCTGATAGTACTTTTTGGGTAAACACACACATTTTGCTACCATTTTAGTTCTCTGTGCTTAAAATTTTAGATGTACTTGGATTTCTCTATAAACATCAAGTTATCTTGGGTAATTTAAAATATGACCACTCTTCTATTTAGAGCATCTTTTTCCCTAGCCCCTTTTATACATACACTTGTTAATCTCTGGTCTTCCAGGAATTTGAGAAACTGGAGATAAGAATAATTTGGGATTCCATGTGGAATAACATGCTCTTACTAGAGTATTTGCTGCTGTATTTTCCTTAGTAGCATTTTGATACAGTGTCAGTAGCCCATTTGTAAATGCCTTGCTGCTTCTTCAAAATAGATATACTTAGTGTTTATGAAGGGAGTCGTTTTGTGTTTTAATTGGGACAGACACGAGTAGTTAGGATACCAAAAATGCTGCCATTGACTTATATTGGCAAAATTTAGGTTATATAATATCATGGTTCAAGGTTGATCAGTTTTAGAGATGCATCTTAATATTTTCCATGTGACTCACTGCTGGGATGCTTAGCTGCAGGTGTCTCAGTGGGAAAAGGATATATGCTAGTCTTTAAAATATTGCCTTTAAGTCAGTTGTTTTACATAGTTTTGCTAGGGGCTATAGTTCATTTCTGTCCCAATCAGCGATTATACATTATTTTAAATAACAGTGTATTTGCCTTCTTAACTTTCTGATATTGGTGCTGTTTGATGTTTTCATGTTTAATGAACTAATTCCATTATAACAATTAATAATGTATTTGTAAATTGAACTTTCCAAGATTAATATTTTACGGGTGAGCATCTTGATGGATGTATGTGCATATGTTTGAGCAATTTCTAGTTTTGGGGGTCAGCAGATTAGTCCTTTAAATCTATGTGTAACATACTTTTTATTCCTCATTTCTTCCTAATCTGATGATTTCGATTCTTTTTGATTAACTTTTGAAAAATCCTGTCTGTTTGGAGGAGGATACTTGTTTTTTCTCTTCTAGCTCTCCTGTGTCACTTTCAGGCATGGTATTTCACCAGGTCTGAGTGTCAGGTCATTCTTCTATAAAATGAATTGGCTTAAATATCTCTAAAGTTCTTTTGAAATCTATAGTCTTTATGTAGCATTGAAAGATTTTAATAATTAAATAGATGTTTTTCTTTCATTAATGTTTTCTCCATTGTGAGATACAAAGACAGTTTAGAGATGTGTGTGCACAATATTTGATTAGGTTCTGTCCTAAGGATATTTTAATTGATTACTGTAGTCAGTTATATTACTTAAGATATATTAGCATGAGTAATAATTTATTTTACTGTAATTTTGTTGCGTTTTAAAGTAACCCTTTTCTTGAGAATATAGCATTTTAAGTGATTATGGCCTTGTTAACAGAATGGAGCTGATGCCATTTAATTGACACTATTAAAATTTGAGCAAAGCCCCAAAAACCTTCAGGTATGACTTATATAATAGTCGCTACTTTTTATATACAAATTTGTCTCAGCACATTGAGGGAAAAAAATAAACTGCCTAATATAAGTGCCCAGGTTTAAATTAGACCTATACAGGAAAACAAACCTGGAAAAACCTGGAAGATACGCTCTTTTTTAAGACTTAATGTTTGAAACACTATTGTATTTATGAATTTCTTTTTGTTTTCTATACCACATGGGAAATAGAAGGCCTAGGTTTATAGATAACTGGGATTTCTTTTGTTAAACATTTTAGATCTCATATACTATTTCATATTGTGGTTACCAACTTAAACCATATACCAGTGGTTGCCAAACTTTTACCTCATACTGAAATTACCTTAGGGGCTTCAAAAAACGCTTGATACCTGAGTCCCAACCCCAGTAATTGTTACCTAATTCATTCGGAATGGGGCTTAAGCATTAGAATTTTTTAAAAGATCCTCATTCTGATATACAGAGCTTTCAGAACAACTGCCCAGTTTTGAAAATCACAGTCTATTGAAAACTACTGGTAGATTCTCAACATCCAGATTTGTCCAACTCTGCCAGGCATGATGGCAGATGCCTTAATCCCAGCACTTGGGAGGCTGAGACATGAAGATCCCCTTGAGGCCAGCCTGAAACACATAGCAAGACCCTGTCTCAAAAAAACTGGAAAAGGAAAAGGGAAAAAATCAGATTTGTGCAACTCTGAAGCATATATGAATGCCAATACATATGGAAGAGATTATCCCTTGCCCCCAAAAGTTCTACCAATAATATTTGAATACTCAGTAGTTGACTGTTTTCAAACACCAAGCACAAAGTATGTTGGAAGTGTTACACTTTTGTGGAAGAAAAAGCCCCTGCTCATGGACTATACATTCTAGTGGAAGAATCAGATGTATATAATGTCAGGTAACTATAAGCACTAAAATGAAAGTAAAGCAGAGTAAATGGAAAGTGAAAAGGGGGACAAGTATTAATTGTAGAAGGTCATAATCAGAGGTGAGAACATACAAGGAAGCGAGGCAGGCAAATTCGGAGGAAGTAGAACAAGCTTGTCCATTTGGTTAAAGTACAGCATTAGAACACAGTGTGAAAGGGGCTAGAAAATGGAGGCTTCTTGGGAGCCACAGTAGAAAATTTGGTAATCATGGAAGGATTTTGGCCATGGTCTGATTTACATTTTAAAGATCACTCTGGATACCATGTACAAAATTTATTGTAGGCAGAATAGCTGGAGATCAGGAAATTTAGAGACTTGAGTCTTTGCATCAAAAATGCTGGTGGCTTAGTCTAGGATCGTGAGTAACGGAAATGATGTCTAGCAGTAGGTGTCTGTCTAGGTTTTAATAAAGACACAGCCAACAGGACTTTGGTCCAAGAATTAGAAAGCAAGGTAATGACATGGGTGACTTAAGTTGTGGGCCTGCGGGAGAAAAATTAAGATTTGCCTTTTGCATTAGATTAGAGGTTCCTCTCTGATACCTAGGAACCCAGCATGGAGTCCTGTGTATGACACATTGAAGGGACAAGAGACATTTAGAAAGTCAGTCTGTAAATAGAATTTGAAGTCATGTGACTGAATTGGTGCTTCTTAAGTGTTTACGTGGGTGAGCTGCCTCCTTTTGTTAAAATGCAGATTTCAAACCAGCAGATCTGGTATGGGGCCTGAGTTCGTATTTCCAACAAGCTCCTTGTGATGTTGATGTTCCAGGATCCACATTTTGATGTTCTGGACAAACAAGTAGATCCAGAAGAGGGAGGAGTGGTCTTGGGGTACTCTTAACATTTGAAATAGGAACCAGCAAAGGAACCTTCTGAGAACTCTCACAATGAAATAAGGCAGAGAAATGATACACCAGAATCAAGGAGAAGAAAATGTTTCAAGAAGAGACATCCACTCATTCAAGCACTGCTTAAGATGACTACTAAGAATTAACCAGTAGATGGTTTAATGAGCTCAAGTTCTGCAGATGAAGGCCTGCTGGGAGAGGGTTGTGAGCAGAAGGGAGGTGAGGTAGTGACAGCAACAACTGTATAGACGTAGAAGCTTTGTTGTGAAAGGTTGGAGCAGTGTTTATGCACATATTCAAATAGTTTACTATTTGCAAAACATTAGGTACTGGGAACAAAGTAGTGGCTAAAAAAAAGTTGTAACTTAAGGGTGCTTAGATTGTCGGAGTTCATGGGGGTAAAGGCAGATAGGCTGCAAAATTTGGTCCTGGAAAAATGAGATTGTGTTCTACTACCTTCCAGTTTTCCAGTGAAAAGCTAAGGGAAGAAGGGGTCTTGGAAATCTAGGAATTTGAGGTATATGTGAAGTATCATAAAAGTGGGAAAGTGAATGGGCCAGGGATACCAGGTGGAACTAGGGGCAAGCTGAAGATTTTAGTCATGAATTTGAAAGAGCTAATGATTCATTCTGTTGTCTGTATGCAGGTGAGAAAAAACAGAAACACACAAAACAATTTTAAGTGTTCAGAATTTCTGTACAATAAGACAAATTACATCTTCTGGTCCTCGTTTTTTGAGACAGGATCTCAATATGTAGTCCAGGCTGGACTTCACCTACTATGTAGCCCAGGCTGGCCTCAAACTTTTAGTGATCCTCCTGCCTCAGCCTCCTGCTGAGATTGCAGTTATGAGCCATTATGCACAGCTCTTAGGTCCTCATTATATGCCCAGCAGGTAGCTTCCCATGAGGGCTCTGTTCTTATTACCCCTACCTGGAATGGATAGGAGCAGTTGGTATAAATAAGCTAGACAGCGCTTCTGTTCTTGCTGAACCACACATTTACAGTTGTGGTTCAATATATATTTTAAGTAATGAATGTTATTTTGGAATTACCTTTCCCATGGTTTCCTAAACTGTATACATCAATTAAAGAAGCCACAAACACCTTTAACATAGGGAAGTGCTCTAAACCAGGATTCTGGAGATCTGTATCCATGCGTTTGGTCAGGTCATGCCCTTGCTCTGCGGTTTGTTCATGTGGAAAATAAGTGGTTTAATATATGGTTATCTTAACTATGGCTATTATTTGTGTCCCCTGACATTAGTCTGAGCCTCATGGTCACAAACTTACTACTTGAGTAGTTTTCAAAATAATGGCTTTTAATTTATGTGGGTAGTAACAGACTAAAGCAGAATTTCCTAAACCTCAGACTACAGAATGATCTCAATGGATTTGACCATTTCCACATATTCTAATATTTTAAAATATTACTTAATACTTTTAAAATTGACTCATTTTTATGTAAATTTATTTTGAGAAGGAAGCATATCACTTTGCAAGGGGAAAATTGATACCACTTTCTATGAATGGAACATTACCTTAAAATATAATGAAAGCAAAGCAGCGATACTAAATTCTAGCTATGTAGAAGTGCCTGTGAAAACTGAGCCCAAAGTCTACTCCCTGTTTATTAGAAGGTGTGATTAGTAACTAATATTATGTAAGGGTAAAACACAAATGCTAATACAGTCAAATAGAGTTAAAGAGAATATCCCTTTTTGTGTGTGTGTGTGTGTGTGTGTGTGTGTGTGTGTGTGTTTTGAGGCAAGGTCTCACTATGTAGCCCTGGCTGGCTTCTGGCAATCCTCCTGCCTCGGCCTTTCAATTGCTGAATCCACCATACCTAGCAAAGAGAAATTTCTTGAATACTCCCTTACCATCCTACTCTCTGTAAGCAAGAGATGGTTAACTACTGCAAATTCCTGACTATTATTATAAAACAAAAATATTAACATTTCTTATTTAAAACATACCTAGCTACATGCAGATGGATGTCTCAGCTTAATTAGGTTCTCTGTAACCCCCCTGAGGAATTAACCAGCTTTATATATATCAGTATTATAGTAATTGACATCTGACTCCACAGGAATTTCTAGTGTTGTCTATTTTCTGATATGAAGAATTAAAAAAAAAACCAAAAACCCTACAATGCATCTCTTTGCAAGTTAAGATTTCCTGGGCCAGCCTTATACCCCTTCTGTTGGCTCCAGCATTCCAGACCTGAAGAAAATCCTGAGTTATCCAGGTGACTTCTTCAGTTACCACTTGCTATTGTATTCTTAATTTAGCAGTCTTCATTATAAAAGCAAAATTTCCAATTATTTTACAAATTGACAATGTGCCCATATCTGCCATAAACCCCAAAGGAGTAAGATTTTTGTTATAGCAGTATATTTTGGTATTTCGGATAGTTGTGTATCTATAAGCACTACTTTCAGATTTTTTTTTTTTTTTGTGGTGCCAGGGATCGAACTCAGGCCCTTGTGCTTGCAAGGCAAGCACTCTAATCACTGAGCTAAATCCTCAGCCCCACTATTTTCAGATTTTAAGTGTATTGGATGGACGTTACCCTGCCTTCTTAAGTAGGTCTTTAAATTCTTTGGGGCATATAGTAGGATATAAACAAATACTGTCTCCATCCAAGTGCCTCAGCACCATGTTATTGTGCAGTGATACCCTTCAATCTTGCTCCAGCATGGAGGAGCATTTGCCTCTGGCTGCTTTTTAAAATCAACATAGTTGCTTTTAATATTTTTTGTTCTAAAACTGCCTAGTAGCTTGTATCTTTCTTTTAGTTTATTATGTGTTAGAAAAGTATTTGGTTACATGTGTATTTAGCTTAAATAAATTTTTAAGAGAGGATCTAGCGCATAAGCCTCAGATATAACTTTTTTTTTTAAGTATGTGGAATTTTTTTCTTCTTTACTCCTTCCCTCCCTTCTTTCCTTCCCTATTTTGCTGTATACTTACTTTGAATATCAAAATCTACTTACTTTGACCAGAGCCTTAACTTACTCATGTAGCACACTGATCTTAGAAACTGCCCACATAGAAGCACAGGTGTTAGAGCAACTGGCTGGTTTTCCCTCCAGGTGTTCAGGCTTTAGTTTAGTAGTACTGAATCATACCCTCAGTGGGAGAAAATAGTTTGGGTTCCAAGAGAAGAACAGGCTTTACCAAGAATGTAAAATGGTAGCATATAGCATTTTCAAGCCTTTAAAATAGACTTTTATTGCTTTTTTTGTGCCCCCCTGAGACATAGTAATATTCACCAAAGATCAGAAACTTCTATGAGGGGCTGGGGATTTAGGTCAGTGGTTAGAGTGCTTGCCTTGCAAGCACAAGGCCCTGAATTCGATCCCCAACACCAAAAAAAAAAAAAAAAAAGAAACTTCTATGATCTTTAGAGTACATTTTGGTTTTTTTGGTTACAAGAGTTCATTTTTCATCAAGTTGTAAAAAGCAACTTTTCATAGAACAAGAAAAATTATTATGAAGCACTGAAGCAAAGCACTGACTGAAGAGTTCTTTAATTTTGACCAAAAAAACCTGTTCATAATAGTTTTGGCTTTAATTTATGGTACACTGTTTGAGTATTGCATAGAGTATCTTCTGCGTCTGTATTAGTTACTTTGGGATGATTCTGACTAAAAGTGTCATTTAATGGAACTGATGTTCCACACTTTTCTAATTGCACAGTGAACAATAATGAAATTTTGCCATGGTAGTTAAGAGAGAAAAAGAGAGGTATTCAAGTATTTTCTTTCTGCCTTCCCAGGATTAAAAATCATCTTTAATTAGATTTCTCTTTCCAGGAGTAGATGAAATGCTTTATCTGAAATTGAGGGATTAAAAAAAGTTCATATCACTCTCATGCCATTTAAAAATCTCAAGACTTTTCATCTTTTTAAGTTAACAAAAATGAGTTTAGGACTTCAATAAGGCTTTTTTCAGTGGGGTGCTGGGGATCAAACTCAGGGCCTTGTGCTTGCTAGGCAAGCCCTCTACCACTTGAGCTAAATTCCCAAACCCCCAGAAAGATATTTTTGTGAAGGCTTTATGTGGAAGCAAGTTTGCCACACCAGCTTAAGTATCTCAACTAGCGGCTAATCCAGGAATTGCAAATAGTAGCTAAAGGTAGATATTTATACTAGCTTATATCTAGAATTAAGGTAGATGATAAACTGTTTTGTTTTGTTTTTATCAGACACCTGCATTTTGCTTTACTCATTATATTCTACCAGGGTATGTTGAGACAGGGGAAGCAAATATTGTGCCATGAAAGGAAATTTCACTTTGCAGTCATTTGTAAATAATCCCGAGGTATACGCTGAGTGTCATTTGTTTCCTTGACGTATTTTCCCACACGGACCTGCTTCATTCTGACTTTTGACATTGAAATGACAATTCAAAGATAATTTAAGTAGACAATGAAAAAATAATTTGTAAAAGTGTGTCCCGTAGAACTAGAAGAGCATTCCTGTGGGAATTAGACAACAGCTTCAGATTTTGGGTGAGATTATACTCCAAACGAGAGTTTACCAAAGTGTTCCACACATCATACACTGCCAGTCTGCCCAGGAAACCTGGGATGCTTTACGTATCGCATCCCTCCTCTAGGGATTCAGAAGGTACAAGTTAGGGGTCCTAAGAAACGTCGCTGTTGTGCTTCTCTAAGAGCTATTACAATTCTAAGGAAGCAGGCTCCTTTCAAGCGATTTGAGAATATTGCACTAAGCTGCACCATGAAAGGATGGATCACATTCAGATACATTGGGTAATCATACTTGTAGGAAATGACACCAGCTCCTCATTTTCCTATGTTCTTAGTACTCTAGTCTTGATGCCATATGAACCCTTGTTTAAAGGTGGGAGTCAGGAATAAGGACTTGTACCTTCTTTCTGTTTGTTAAACAGTTCTACGCAATTGGGCGTACTTGGTGAACAGGAAGTGTGCATGTTAAAGCTTCGCTAACCCAATCTGATGTAACAAATGACAATACTTCTTAAATAAGAACTGTGTGTGGTACTAGGTCAACCTTGAAAATAATTTAACTTGTTCAGCTTCTTGATTGGTAGATGTAGCCTATATTTCATCAATATACATGGAGACAGTAACCTTGTTATTTGATCAGAGAAACTCCAGAAGGGACACTGTTAGTCTTGTGCTCATTTCTAGGAAAACATGGACTACAAAAGGCAAGTGATAATGAGAATCTTAATGTGAGACATATTTTATTATTACCATATGGGTTAAGTAGATGCTGTGAGACCTCTAAGGCAGCAACTTTGATCTACCAGTAAGCACTGAAGTTCACTAGAATTAAATGTCATGATCCTCCTTTGGCTTTAGAACCCATGAAGGCTATCTTCCTTGGAGATTCACATGATTACTTCAGAGTAATTAATTTGTTTTCCTGGCAAGTCACAGTCAAAAATTTCTTTGAATAAGTAGAGGACTACCATGTATAGGTAGGACTAAAACGTGAATTGTGTATGAGACAGCTTGTTGCCCAAGAGTTACAATTCCAGATGGTATCACTGATACAGTTCCAGATTTGCCATTTCTAGCAGAGCAGTGAGACAGTGGGAAATTTGTCCTTTAATTTGTTTTACCTCTTCACTAGTTGGGGTCTTTAGGAAGATCAATAACTTCAGGAAGATCAATAACCTTAATTGAACGACAATTAAATTACATATACCTGGAGCTTAAAGTTTAAGTTAAAGTTCACTAGTGTCTATATACTGAGAGATAACAAGCTTCCTGTCCATCTTTACATATTTTTTTGTTGAAGCTATTTTGAGACTAGTTTAATGTTTATTCTGAAGAGAATAAAATATCAAGTCCAAATGAGGATGATGTGCAAAGAGGAATTCTCCTTTTCATAACCATCTCATTTTCTAAAAAAAAAGGGCAAAGTTTGTACTCTGCCATTATGGACAGTCATACATTGCCTCAAGTTTTACAAACTGTTAGAGTGTAAATCCTAAAACAATGAAAACTAGCTTTTCATTCTCATTGCTTCATTATAGTCTTGAACACCATGCGCAAGATAGTGGTCCATTTATTTGCCTCAAAATTTTTTGTTATTATTTGGTTTGGTTTGCTTCAGGGATGTTTTGGTGTGCTAAGGACTGAACCGTGGGCCTGGCACGTGCCACACACATGTCTACCAGTGAGCTGCCAGCTCCAGCTTCAAATTTTAAACACTTCTAGGCACTGATAACTGGGAGACCACCTTGTCTTAAGGCACCCTAAAATTCACCCCTAAACCTTTGTCATGGTTTTGATGAAATAAGTTTTGTTTTTAATAATTATCAATATTTATAATGTTTTAATCAATCATGAACTAATTATTTTAGTACTAATTTGATTCAGAAGGAACTGTTTAATGTAAACATACATAGTTTGGCTGCAAAGAAATATAATAGCATAGCCAAATGACTCTGAGAATTAAAAATACATCCTTAGGATACTATTTTGTAGGGAAAGTAGAAAGGAAATTCAAGCTGGGGATTTACTTCAGTGGTTAGAGTGCTTGCCTCGCAAGCGCAGGCCCTGAGTTTGATCCCCAGTACCAAGAAAAACAAAAACAACAGAAAGGAAATTCAATTTTAAGGGGAAAACAATGTTAGGCATTTCAAAAACTGTATGGTGTAGTATTTCTATTTAATTGATATATTTGAGGGATAGAATTTTTAATTAGTTTGTACTATTTTCAAGTGACAGTATAGGTAATTACCTATACTATAGAAATTACATGTTTGCATTTATTTAAGCTTACGGTGAAACATTCTAGAGGTTAACGTATATGTATTAGAGGGGACATATGCAAGAATAAAAACATTAGAAATTGTTGACAGAAGTAATCTATTCAGTACTCTGGCCCTGGCAGAGTTTTGAACAGATTACTAATAATCTTACCTATAATAATTTATCCCACCTTGGCTACACACTTCTGTGTGTTACTTTGCAACTACCAAAATCTTTACCACCCAAATTTCCAATTTTAAGTATCCACTTCTTACTAATTCCTCTTACTGATCTGGCTCACTCCCTCTTCCACTCTGACTGAAAGTTCTCCAGCAACAGCAAGACCTCCAAGAGATTTCTACTGAAACTTGGCGTCTGCTCACCTTCTCAGGTTGGCCTGTGGCTCTGCCTGGTGTATATTCCGCAGCCCATCATGCTAGTCACTTACTTGCATACATTCTCAACTCCCTTAGTCCTTTCCTTTCTCACCTGTTTAAATCCAGCTCCCAGCCTGGTCAGCACCTGCAGCCAGGGAGCCAGAGAGTGGTGACTGGAGTACGACATAAATGTGCTGACTGCACCTTTCAATTCATGATGACCAACCTCGAGTAGGCCCTTAAAGCTGCCTGACCACCTTACATTTTTTTAGTCAATGCTTTCTTTGGCTATCTGAAGCCATTATTGTGATTTTTCTTTCTTGAAACTATCAGCGCTTCTTCCTTCCTTCCCAAAGTTATTTACTCAATTCTATTTTACTGAAAACAACCAAGTTCATCAGGGTCCTCCTGTTATTTCTACCAGAACTACTAGCCTACTTGCCTTCCCTTTTTTTTTTTTTAAAGACAGGATCTTGCTATGCAGTTCAGGCTGGCCTTGAACTCACTATGGAGCCCAGGCTAGCCTTGAACTTGCAGAGATCTCCTGCCTCAGCCTTCTGAGTGCTGGGATTACAGGTATGTGCCCCTGTGGCCCGCTCCCACTGCCTTCCGTTCTTTTGTGACAGGTGATTGTTCATAGGGTCAACCCATTTCTTTGTGCACAGAAACTTCATTCTGCAGTTATTCCCTCTCTGAATTATTCAGGTTTCTCCTTCCACTGGATTTTTATATTGTGTATATAATGTTATATTTCCAATCATAAAAATAAGAAACAATGATGACAATAGCCTCACATCCCCTACGAACTAGCGTCCTTTTCTGGAGAAAGGGGATGTTCACCTCTATGAAGAAACTTCTCAAAAGGGATATCTTTGTCCCTATTTTCCTTCCTTTTTTTTTTTTTTTTTTTTCAGACCAGCTTTGAACTTATTATTAGCCCAGGCTGGCCTAGAACTCGTGGGGATCCTCCTGCCTCAGCCTCCAAGTGCAGGGATTACAGGTGTGCACCACCACACCTGGCTTCTTTCCTTCCTTTCTTTAAGGAATGCCTTTGTCTTTGGCACTCCAATGAGACGGCCTTCACATTATCAAATTTGATTGTTGATTATCTGTCATTATCTTTTCCTGTAAACATTTGACACAAAAGATCACTCTTTTTTAAAATACTTTTCACTTAGCCTCCAGGATACAAAGTACACTACAGTCTCCTCCAAATTCAGACTGTTCCTTCTCATTCTGCTTTGTTGACTCTGCCCTTTCTTCTTTGCCTCTAAGTACTGGCATATTTTAGACTAAGCCACAGAAGTCTCTACTCTTTTTAGTCATTTCTGGCACCTGTCTGGCAGCTTTATACACCTTTCATACTCTGAGACTCTCAAAGGCCTGTTAGCACCCGGCTGTCATATGCAAACTGACGGATTCTGCTGCCTTAACATTTCCCTTTGTGTGTCTAAAGGACACCTTAAAATTAACATATTAACTCCCGATTTTCATAGCCCCTCTTAGCCACAAACCCATACTTTCGTTGTCTTCTTTTTCGTGGTTAATGAAAATTTCATCTTTTAGTTCTCAGGCAAAAAATCTTGCAGTCATCTTCTACTCCTTTTTACTTTTATATTTCTAAACCAACGTGCCTGCAGATGTGTTTGGCTTTCACACTATGCTCAGCAGCCTGCTGGTCTGGTGCTCTTGGCTTCATCCAGACTACTGTCACCTCTGTCAGGACTGTCATCACAGCACCCTCATCAGTTGTCCTGATTCTGCCTTTGCTCCTTATGTTTACTGCCCACAAATTAGCTGAAGCAATTTGGCTAAATCAGTGTCTCCTCTGTCTAAGCTCCTCCGGGGCTTCCCATCTTGGAGTAGAATCCGCAAAAGTCTTCAGTTAATCAGTCTCTGCGCTCCGGCTTCTCCTTGCACAGTGCTTTGCTCTCTTGTGGCCACCTTGGCCACCCCGCTGTCCCTGAGCACACCCTGAGGGCTGTCTGGCCACAGGCGTCTGTGCTTCTCTCTGCCCAAAATGCTCTTGTCCAGGCTTTCCATAGCACTTGCTCCCCTGTCCTGTAGCTGCTCTACAAGTGTGTATGTTGTGCTCTGTGACACACTCTGTTCCTCTGACCCGGCAACACTCTTACCTACTTCCATCTAGTATACGAAGACCGTGATCTGTGAACTCTTATTAAAAGGTGGTTGTCTAAACTTAACCTCCTCAGAGGATTTTAACACTGCTACTCCAGAAAAGGTGGTATCAATCCAAACACACATTGAATTTGTATAAATTTGAGGTAGTATAGAAAGATTTAAATAGAAAAGAAATATCCCCCAAAGAAAAGAGGTGTTCCAAGGGCATGTTATCTATCTCTTTATCTTTTTTTTTTTATAACTTCTAATTATTTGAATGTCTTCACCCTCTAAAATGTAAGCTCCTTGAGAGCAGGAAATGTGTATTTTTTTCCACAGCTAGAACAACACTGACATGAAATATGTTCTCAATAAATATTTTTTTGAATGAATGTCATGGTACTTTTGTTAATTCAGTCCAGCATCTTTGGTCTTGAAGAATTTCATCTCTTCTTATTATGCCTGTTTCCTTAGGCTAAAGATGTTAAGTGACTTCAATTCCTGTATATATTGCTAAGTAATACTGAATGATTCTGATAGGGGATCTACTTGTCAGAGCTTCATGGGAGCAGTTAACCGTGGTACTCTTTTTTTAAGCTTAGGAGCTGGTTCATTTAGTTCAAATGGAGAAAAACCCAAATCAGTTTTAGTTCCTAAGTAAAAAGTAGAATTTGATGTTAAGTAGGGGAAATGAGAAATTAATTTTGATGCTTAATTTTTCAAAGAATAGTACATAGCACAAGCCCATCGTGGGGAAATTTAATGGACTGTCAGCCATCACAAAATAATAATTACCCACTGGGAATTTGGCCTTATTAAAGGAAGACGGGACTCTCCAATGTTTTATTTGAGATCTACTATGACCTTGGAAACAAATATGTCAGATTCTGTAATGGTTAAGTCACATGCCTAGAGGTTGCCACTTGTCTGTAGGGAAAGAAGAAGGGTCATCTTGTTAGCTTGATGGTCTGCGCCAAATTATAAATATCTGTCCCTTGTCATCCAGACATTAAAACTGTGCTGCTTTAAATACAGAGGACCTTCCAGGGCTGTCTGTCAATGCTTCCTCTTCCAGAGTGGTGATCACCAGCTAAAGAAGCTGAAGACAAAGAGCAAATGTGCAAGGTTACAAATAGGTTATCCCAAGAATATACTGACTGGTCGGTCTACTCGGGCAAAGGAAGTACAGAAACAGTAAACATCTGTCAAGAGTGCAGCCAGCTGGGTATCCATCCCTGACATATCTGGGTTTTTTACTGCTGCACTACAATGACCTCAAAAGTTGTTCTTAATACATGACTTGGAGGAGCCATTATCAATTGATTGATATTACCACTGAGAGTCAAACCCATTTGCTTTTGCAGATCTAATGGAACTTTAAAAATTCTTCGTAGGTAAGAATTCTTTCTGCTTGTAATCTATGAAGATAATTTTTTAAAAAGATCAAAGTAGGTTATTTCTGATCCTTTCATAGACTGGGTTAAACAGAATCTACACAGTTTACTTTTCTGCTTGTTGGATTCCAAATATAAATATTTTTCCTTTCCTTTCTTAGTACCTTGAAATTTTAAGGATACCCTGCGTTGCAAAAATAGAGACCTGCACTCCTAGATTAGATACCACAGTAAGCATGTAACAGAAACTTGTAGCCAACAAGTTGCAATGGGAGAGATAAGTGTGATACTTTCTAGTCATTATTTTGCCCTCATTAAGAGTTGATATTCTTGGCAGGATGTAGTGGTGCATGTCAGATACTTGAGAGGCTGAGGCAGGAGGATCACAAATTCAAAGCCACCTTTATCAACTTAATGAGACCATGTCTCAAGATAAAATGAAGGACTGGGTTGTGGCTCAGTGCTCTCTGGCCTCAATTCCTAGTATTGAGGGAAAAGCTGATATTTAAGGTCTTAAGAGGCCTAGTGGTGGTGGTAAGGCATTCTTAGCAAGTTTTGCTTCTTTGCTTCTTTCTAAACGGCCTCCCATTCTCCTTAATTTTTTTTGTACTTTACAGTATTGTCATTTCTCTGAACTCTTTGATTTTATTTCCATTGAGACCACAATCTCCTCACTTGCTTTTTACTTTTCTAATCCCTTTATTTCCATTAGTTCTTCTTCTTTCACTGGTTCCTTAACTGGGAGTGTTGCCTGACATTCAGCCTGTGCCATCTGTTGCCCTCCACACACCTCTTCGGAGATCTCCATCCTTAAAGCTTTGAGCGTCACCTTGCCGAGCTACCCCACCAGTCTTGAGTCTGACACCCACACTTTGTCAGTCTGGCTTGCACTAGCTGGTTCCATGTGGATGGCCCAGTATCAGCACATGTCAATGCGTCTGCTCTCTGACAGGCCCAGTTCCCTCCTAATTCCCATCACAGTGAAACCATCCCTATATAATTTTCACATTTTTTACGGTCCTACGCGGAAGCTTTGCTGCCAGTTCCACAGAAGTTCTTCTTCATCACCATGATCTGCAATTTGTGAGCCTGAAGTTCTGCAGAGTCAATGGAATCTTTAAGAAGGGGAGAAACTGTGGACAAGAAACTGTGGACAGGGCTGGGGATTTAGCTCAGCAGTTAGAGTGCTTGCCTTGCAAGTGTAAGGCCCCAAATTCGATCCCCAGCTCCAAAAAAAACTACAAAAAACTGTGGGCATCAGAGAGGACAGAGCCTTCAATGGGCCCCAACATAGAGCAGCATCCATCTGTGCTGGTCACCTTGTCCAACCTACTGGTTTCATTCTTTTTATTTTTTTTTAAACTAAGAGAAGACAATTTATTTAGAGGTGGTGAAAAGGGGGAAGAGAGAGAAGATAGAGAGCTGAGTAGGGAGCATTCGAAAGCAAAATACTCCACATTCTTTTTAAAGTATTGCTCCTACTTTTCTACTCGAACCTTCTCTTTGTTGCATGACATAACATTTCTATGAACTTGAGATTCACTTGAATTAATCTCATGTGAGTAGCGAGTCTTGGTAGTCAACCTAGATGGATATGGGAAAAAGAGTTTTGATTGGGCCATGGGAACTTTGAGCGGCCAGGAACATACCATATAGGTCTTTATGGGTAACTATGTAACAGTGGTAAAGCCACAGATTGGTGGGGTGTGAAAGTTGTTAGGAGGCAAGAAATGGTTGAAGAATAGGAATTTGGGAAAAGGAACAAGCCACGTGTGGTTCATCTCCTTTTAGATTCTTTTGTCAGTCCTCTCTGCCTCTAGGTAAGGGCTGACCTGTGGAACTGCCCAGAACCAGGTAAATAATGAGTCTATTCCAAGTGGCACAATTACACGGTTACAGATATGTATGCTCTTCCTCAGTTTACTAATAAGAAAGCAGGCATTTTGATCTGCAGTTGCTTATTTCCCGCTTCTTATTTCCTTATTAGCTCAAGCTTGGATGGGAAAACAAATATGTTTCCAATTTATTAATTTCCAAAACTTCCACACTTAATAATTAGCCCTCAAGAAATAGTTGTCGAGCAACTAAATAACATTTCCAACATTCAAATTCTCCTCATACCATCTCATTTGGCTTAATCCAGGATAGAACCCATTTGCATTGCAGTCTCAAAAGCCAAGTGGCAAACCATAGCCTGGAATGGTCTCTGGGAACAAGAGACCCATAGTCATCTCCAGGTAACCTTCTCACCAGATTTCTCACATACGTGTTTATCCTGAAAATCAGCATCTCTAGGTAGGTAAGATAAAATTAGGGCAGAATTTTTTTTAAGGAATGTACCAATCTTGTTTTAATCCAAACAATATTTTATCTCGTTCAGCAGAAAATGAGTCCAGGAGAACCTACACATTCATGAACTACCTTTCAAAACTTGATTTCATTTTGAATAAAACATTTCTGATCTTTCCATCTCTTTTAAGGAGAAACCAGTAAAAGCCAAGGGAGTTGAGCAGTTTTTGAAATGTTTGTGTTTCCTAACTTACTTCTTAGTTATCTTCTTCTTCTTCAATTTTCTTATGTCGAAGAGTCCAAAAAGCTGAAACCACACAGGGATCAAGGAGACGTGGCAGAGAGTGATTTAGAGAGGACCATCTACTCCAAGTGGCCTAGACACACAAGGCTGGAGTTTCCAGAACCAGGCCTATGGCAAGCCACAGGCATTGATATAGTAAGTTTAATACT
The DNA here is from genome assembly GCA_004026905.1 of Hystrix cristata. Lineage (NCBI taxonomy): Eukaryota > Metazoa > Chordata > Mammalia > Rodentia > Hystricidae > Hystrix > Hystrix cristata. Next base: position 90,913 of record PVJO010002174.1, on the reverse strand, counting down.
AACTCCTTTATCTCAAAAATGCTACCAGCTGTATTTACCACATGTTTGAGGTCCTTCAATACAAAGAACTGACTTGATCTGGACCTGTGTTCAGTGACAAGATGGTAATTCTATCCTGGGCCTCAACCTCTGATCGGTGCTGTAACCCCTGCATCACTCCAAACTTTGTTTCCTTCCTAAATTGGGAGTGATCCAATCACGGCCTCCATTCAGTAACACATGGCAGCTCAGGTGCTTAGATTCTAAGTTCCCAAGGGATTTAAAATTCTCAGGCCAGAATTTTGAGGTTATCACACAGTCCTTGCAAACACTTGACAGGGAGACCCACTGCTCAGGGATCATTAAATGTATCCGTTTGAAAGGCTTTGGAATGTTTGCCCACCTGCTAAAAAGGATTCCAAAGAGAACTGGGCATTTTATTTATGTTTGTGGCGACAAAGTATCACTTCGGACATTACTGACCCACTTTGAAAGGAAATATACCAGGTCAGTGGAGTGATGCGGCTGTCAGCACCAACCGATCATCTCTAGTAGTAAGATAGCTTACTTTTATGTACTTTGTGCTGTGATGCAATCTGAAATATAAAACATTACCCAGGAAATCTTTTGCTGAACATGTTATACCTAAATCAAATCAAACTTCTATACATCTAACATCTAGAAGAGACAGAACCAATTAAATTACAGTGTAGGGAAACAACCAGAAGAATCCAGATTGTGAGATAACAGGCATGGATATTCAAAAGTCAATGTTTTGGGAAAAAAGAGGGACAAAACGTAATGCAAAGTGTGAAATTGGATTTTGGCTTAGACGAAAATAACTACAAAAGATATTGGCCTTACACTTGGTAGATGCATTTAATTAGGTATGAATCAAATATACATATACAAACAAATGTGGCCATAATTAGACCTAGGTAGAGGTCATCTTTGAAGGTATTCATTATTCTATCATTTCACATTCATGAGTATGAAATATTCTGTGAAAAAAAGTTGGGAAAGAAAAGTTTATAAAACAATGGCAAAAAGTACCTTCAGGGTGGCTGGGATAACTTTTCAGAAAGACCACACTCTTCTTTCCCAGCATAGTTACATCTTGCCTGTCTGTTTTGCATGAGATTTTATCCATTAGACACTATGGGCCCACAGGGAGTCCAGTTCTGCACAAACTCCAGTGATAGGATTCTCAGACCCTTATTGTGTAAAAACATTCATTCTATGTAGCCAAAGGAGCTCTCTCAATCAGGGAAGGAATAGTAAGTAGTATATGGTTATGACTTGTGTGACATTCTTTGTTATAGTATAAAAATGTGATCACTAAGTTTGGCACTTTGGGAAATGTAGAAAGAAGTGGTTTTGAACTCTTAAAGTTGGTATCTAAATGTATCCAAAGCCTCATGCAGTCCTAAGTGGGGCTTTTCAGAGGTGGCTGGATCTAGAATGTGTGATGCCAGGATTAAGGGTGCCCCGTCCTGGGCATGAGTGCTACCTGCCCAAAGAGTGGGTTGCCTGGATAGACTGTAAGGGACAGAAAGAGGGCTTCTGTTGTCACTGCTTGTTCCTTGCTGCTTGGCTGCTTTTGCTGTCTTCTGCCTGCCATGAACTGCTTCTTCTCTGTGATGTCCTTCTGCCATGCCACCCTGAGGCAGGAATAGGGCTGGCAAGGAAATGTGATCGGAGGAGTGGCTTGTACCCCACGTCAGATCCGTGGGAGTGGCCTGGACCTGACCTCAGCCCGAGGCACCAATTTCAAGCACTGCCTCTCTCACATGGACAGTAGGGTTCTCACAAGTGTCCCTGGGAACACCATTCTATAAATAGAAGCAACACCAGAAGCAAGCTCTCTCTTCTCTTCCTTTCTACAGCACCACCAGGGAAGACAGTGTCTGTGTACCCAGCGCCAAGGCCATCATGCCTTTTCATGGTAACCCCTACTGTGCCTTTCAGGTGTGGTACACATTTTTCTGTTTCTATTGTTATGCTCAACTTTCCCTTTCTTCTTTTCTCTATAATTTTAAATAAAACTTTAGAACTACTTTTGCCCCCCTCTTTCAGTTCTTTGTTCGAGGAAGGGAAGAACCCAGGAATATCGGAACCTACCCAATAACAACCCTGCCTTGGAGCCAGCTGACTGTGGACGAAACCTCTACAAACTGTGAGCCAAAACAAACCTTTCCTCTCTTAATTTCGAGCATCAGGTATTTTGTCTCAGCAACAAGAAAAGTAATTTAAGACTCAAACTTTTACAAAATAGTATCATGCTGGACTGTTCTAAAGAATGCTCTAAAATGACCATTCTGCTTTCCAACCCAGGATTCACATGTTTCAGCCTTTGGGCTCAGAAATCTCTTGATTTGTGAAGGCAAGGGGAAAATTCTTGGAATTGGCATTGGTGGATGTTTTGATTTTTGTATTTTGGGAGGTTTTTTTGTTTGTTTTTTTGATACAGAGTCTCACTATGTAGTTCAGGTTGGCCTTGAACTCACAGGGAGCCTTAGCTTTAGCCTCCTGGGTGCTGGGATTATAGGCGTGTGTCAGTACGCCAAGCTCAGGTTTACCTTTTGTTTTAATGTGAAGACTCTTGTTTTTGAACATCTGCATTCTCTTTGGCTGGGTTTAGAGAGTTTATTCTGTATGATGCTGTATGGACTGCCTGGCTGCTGACCCTATATCCATCCAGAAACCAGGAATGCTTCGGTGTGGTAGTCAGCAAAGGAACTCTGTGTAAGGAGGAAACCTAGTTATTGTTAGCTAGAAAAAACCAGATGGCCTAATATTAGTAGGAGCTACTTTACTCCAAAGGCAGATGAGTTTCTGTTGCTAGTATCAGTGCCCACCTTGAAGGAGGGGAAAGATAAAAAGGAGAATTACACAGAAGGCTCATGATTTGTGTTTTCTTTGTTTGGCTCTGCTCCAAATAGGCTGCAACCACTGGAGTCTGACTCTGGGAAAAGCAGATTATCAGTAGTAGAAGAGAGCTAATTAGTGTTTTCTGCTTACAGTATAATTGTCTCTTATGCCATGCTATCCTCCCAAAATGTTTTCCTAAGAGGCAGTTAATATACTATTGTTACAGAATATAACAGAGTGGAGAGATGGAGGATTTAAAAGCAGCTGGATTTAAAGCAGGGAAGACTGGGAGTATGCTCCCAATTTCTCTCTGCCCACTACTTTGGTTTAATTGTGTCTTTTTCTCATATTCTTGATCTTTTAGCTCAACCAGCCTGAGGCCAGTTTACAAATATTTGGTCATTCTGAGCCTCACTTACAGCTTTGTGGTTGCCTCCCCACCTCCACCAACACCTCACTTTTTTTTTTTTTTTAACCTTCTTTAGTGTGTGAGCTGGAGTTGTTTTTGGCAGAGCTGCCTGGTGGAACATTCCTGGAAGAAAGTCCTGTACTATCATACCTCAGTATCCACAAGCATTTGTTCCAGGTCTCCAAAATCCTTCTATGCTCAAGTCCCTTGTATAAAATGGCATAGTACCAGGATTGCATATAACTTTGCATATCATCACATAAGAGTGAAGGTCAAAGAAATGATCAAAACATGATGCTTTTATACTTTTTAGACAAAGAACAGTGAATTTGTGAAGGAATGAGAGGACAAACGGATACCGGCCTGGAGTAGTAGATTCTTGGGATGTTACCAGGGATACATGAGTGGGAGATACAGAAGCTCACAGAAATAAGGGTGACTTTAGAGTTTGTTAAGCTGCCTGCAGCCCCATTTACCAATCTCTGGTGATTGGGACTATTTTCTAGCATTGGCCTACAAAGGCCGTGCCGCCAAGAATTCTTTTACTGCTGTTGCATGTAGGAAAATACAGGCCAAATGGTTCTTTCTGAAGTTACAGGTCCTCAAGTGATTTCAGCGTGACATAAACAATCTGTACCAACTCGCCGTAGTCTGAGACGGGATGTCATTACTCCTCGGTGCCCCTGAAGCTGTCCGGACCTGCGAAGGTCTTGTTGGTAATGAGTTCCTTACTCTCCTCTGTCAAATGTGGGACCACAAGGAGTGATCTTTATGGCCCCTTTCGACTCGCACATTCTATGAATATCTATACACCTTGATTTCACAAAGTGAAAAACTATCTTTTAATCTTTCTATCAGAGAAGCCACTTTGATCTGCATTGCCCATGAAATTGCATCCCAAAGACAGGCTAGAGCAGCATTTCAGAGCTCAGCCCATTGAGCTCAGGCAGCTTTTCACACCCTGGAGGTTCATGGATTTGCTGAACAGTTTAAGGCTCACACTTCTGCATCTTGCCTGTGAGTTACAGGCCCGCACTTGCCAATCCACATGAGCTGAATCTGAATATTAATTCCACCCTCAGGAGCCAACACATATGGAAAATATTAATACTTCCCTTCAAATGGAATTTTTTGGAAACAGATTTTTTTTAAAAGAGAATTCTAGGTACTGTGCTGCAAGAAAAAAAAAAAAAAGTGTTTCCAAGTGCTCCATAGAGTCATTGTATTACCACAAGTAAAGAAAAAAATGTTTATTTAAAGGAAGACTAAAACTGAAGGCTGTCTTGTTTCTTTGGCAGCTTCAGTCAGTAGGTCTAACTGAGGGAACGCGCTCTTTCCTGGATACAAACCCCAGACAGAGCTCTGGTGTTTGGTGGGAGCTGCATTTGGCTTCATCCCTGCAGAGCCTGCTCGACTGGAACACAGTGTTGGGCTTTTCACATCTGACCCTTCCACAACCTTCTGGTGTATTAATGTCAAGTCTTGAACCTGGACCAACCCTGCTAAGACTATATTGAGTTAAAAAGGTAGACACGAAGTCTCTGAGACCAAAAAGGGCAGCTCTTGAAGTAATCAGCACCCACCCAAGTCCTCTCTCATTAGCTCCTTACCGTGTTGCAGGAGGTGAGGTGAGGTGAGCAGGAATGGGCCTCGGGAGAGCGAAGAGAGTTCTTGTTAAGGGAGAGTCTTTCTAGCACAGTTTGAAACAAAGGAGCTGAGTGAGCCACTCCCTTCCCCAAAAGTTTAACTATAAATGTAAACATTTTAAGGATTACCTACACTCCCACCTTCTTAGGGGAAGTACAAAACATAGTAACAAAAGCCTATCACCCCACCTGGGGGCAGGGTTCTGACTCCAGTGAGAGACTCGGTGGGAGGCACCCAGAAGTCAGAGATGGCTGCCCTTTAAATCCAAGGAGCCTGAGTTAGCATGGCCCGCCTTCCCCGCAGTCACACCACTTTCACACGCCATTTTCTTTCACTCCCGTGTGCCTACCCTTTTACCCTTCCTACCCTTTTCCCTTTCCCTCACCCTGGCTGCTGCCTTCCTGGAGATCTCCAATAAACGCAGCTACCTACCATGGAGTGTGCACTTGCAATTCTTTCCTCCGCTTACACAAGGACCTGGACTATTTCTGGCCCAGTCAACTGTAACATTTCCAGAAGCCTTTAAAGGCTCTTAATACAGAATCTTTATGCCTATAAAATGACTCCCGATTTTTCTGTTTCTTGTTGCCTGAAGACAAACATAGTTAATCTATTTAGGCAACAACTAGCTAACTAAACTCTCTTTTGCTACACAGGGGCAGTTTGCCTAAGGTGAGGCTTTCTGGGTAGGAAGTTTGGTATGAAGAGTAAAGGCAAGGAGGACTGGCTCTAGCATAGATGTGGCTAATTAAAGTGAATCTCCGGATATCCCAACTGAGAGGATTTGCAAGTGGCTGGATTAGCTGCAAAGAGTTGGAGTTCAGTCTTCTTGAACTACTTCCTCCCACTAGAGCCACCAGAAAAACCAGGCTTTTCCCGCAAGGAGGGTGGGCATGGAGAGGGGACCCCACAGCTGGCTTTGGTCCTGTCAAAGTCACAGGTGAGGCTTGCTGACTTATGAGTGATTGGGGCAGACAGTAAGAGTGTGTGAGAAAGAAAGGAATAGTCAAAGGAAAAAATATATGAGAACACAAATACCCAGACTACAACTGCTGATTTTCTTACTGCCCTTGACAAGACGTTCTTGGGGGCATTGAGAACTTTGGTATGCTGAATGGCCTCCTTCCCCTAACTGTTCTCCACCTTCTCGTAAATAAATGTTGAATTCTTTCCATTCCCGAGGACTCCACATTCTGCGGAAAGGACTCCGGAAACCTGGATTTTGGGGTGACTCTTTTCTGTTTCTCTTTGTCCCTTTCACTTTCAAGCATATGCACAGATCAATTTTTCCCCAGATCTGATTCCTATACTAGGATAGGCGGCAAAGTCTTATTTTCTATATCAAAAGTTATTGTGCTGCTGTGCTAAATTCACTAACGGTATACACAGCATGCATTATAAATTATGCACTAATATATGGTTGGCCTCATTATCCCCCTTCTGATAATATGCAGTCTGTCCCAAACAATTAGCATGTAATTATGTTTCCATATTGTTGCCTAATTGTTCCAAGTGTTGGATTTCACTATCCGACCACAGGACTTGCCTCTGGAAGGCGGAGATTAGGACTTCAACTTTGAACTCCCGATGCAGCTATACCACTTGTCCTAATTAACATTGTCATTGGCATGGGGGCTGGAGGATGTTTTAAGAATGAGCTAGCACAAGTATCAGTGAATTTGAATTCTTTGGGGAAAGCCTGGGCAATGCTGAAATAAATTTAAGAAGAATACTGAAGTGCCTGGGGATTTAGCTCAGAGGTTAGAATGCTTGCCTTGCAAGCACAAGGCCCTGAGTTCGATCCCCAGCACCAAAAAAAAAAGAATACTGAAAGACATTTAGTAAAATCAAATCTCCAGAGAACAGGGATCCTATCAATCTTTGTCACTGCTACACTCCAGCACCTAGCTTCAGGCTTGTTAACTAATGGTTTAACAAATGAATTTTTTGCACTTTTGTTGTGCCTGTGTCTTGAGCTAAGTGATGAAGATATGAATACAATCTTTTTTCTTCAGAAGTTTACGATCTAGGGAAGAAGAGGAATGGCAGAATTGAAAACAAATAATTAGTGTAAAATATGGAAGAAGACATTAGTGCTGTTGTTTTGCAGGGCTGCTGATCGAATTTAAGGCCTTACACATGCTAGACAAGTGTTCTGCTGCTAAACTACAACTCTGGCCCTAAGGAAGATGTTAGAACTCCCTTTCAGTGGCTTTGAGATCAAAGAAGGAAGCTGCTAACCATCCAAGGGAGTCAAGGAGACTTCACATTTTAAAACAAGCCTGTAGTAAAGGGACTGTCAAATATCTCCAGGTATTTGGATAAGAGTGTTGCCGATGAGTTGAACGAACCCTTATCTAACAATCCTGCCCCTACTCATACTGCATATCCTTGTTTTTAACATATTAATCATAGTGAAATACACAACTTTATTTTTACCATTTCGATTATTTTTAAGTGCACGATTCAGCGGTATCAGACAGATATTGTAGTGAAACCATCACCACCATCAATTGCCAAAGCTCTTTTTATCTTGAAAGTCTCTGTATCCATTAAACAGTGATTCTTATCCCTCCTCCTCCCAGGCCGTGGAAGCCGCTAATGTGCTTTCTGTCTCTGTGAATTTGAGTAATCTATGCAGTACTTCATATAAGTGGAATCATACAGTATTTGTCCTTTCACAACCGGTTTACTTCACTTAGCATAATGTCCTCAAGTTTCATCTGTGTTATAGCATGTGTTAGAATTCTCTTCCTTTTTGAGGCAGAGATACATTCTAGTGTGTGTGTGTGTGTGTGTGTATATATACATATATATATATATATATCTCACATTCTGTTTATCCGTTGGTTTGTTAGTGAACACTGGGTTGCTTCTACCATACCTTTTGTTTGTTGTTAATAACGCTGCTATGAACATGAATGTATATGTCTATCTTTTTGCTATACTTGTTTTTTCCTATAAAGCATTTGTTTCTATGTAACATATTAATTGTTTACTACCTTTCTCAGTTAAACTGTAAACTTTTTGAGGTCAAGAATTTTGTGTTGTTCACAGCTATAGCTACGAAATTCAGAGATGAGTTTCTCATATGTTAAGCATTCAGTAAGTACTTTGCTGACTATAAATGAACTAAATCTCAACTCAAGCAGAGTTTTGTTTTGTTTTTTGGTTTTGTGTGTGTGTGTGCGCCAGGGATTGAACTCAGGGCCTTGTACTTACAAGGCAAGCACTCTAACCACTGAGTTAAATCCCCAGCCCTCAAGCAGAGTTTTTGTATTAAGTACTAATCTACTGTGTTGCAGACCTTATTGATAAGTGGAAGAAGGCTTTTAAACAGTTTTCAGTTAGATTGTGCCTCACTTTCCTTATCTGCAAAATGAGTATGGGTCTTTTTTGCTTTCTTTAATTCTTAACTGACAAAAATTATATAGGTACAAAATACAGTGTGGTGTTTTGATATGTGTATACATTGCAAAAATTAAATCAACCTAGTTAATTAGAGTATCTATCACCTCACATACTTCTAATTTTTTTGTGGTAAGAAGATTTAAGATCTATTCTTTTAGCAGTTTTCAAGTATACAACATATTATCAACTATAGTCACCATGTTGTTCAATACTCGTAGATCTCCAGGACTTATTCATTTTACCTGAAACTTTGCACCTTCTGATCAACATCTCTCTATCTTCTCCCCTCATCACAGATGAGTGTCATTCTATTCTACTTCTATCAGTTCAACTTTCTTAGGTTCCACATGGTAGTGTGATTATATAGTATTTGTCTTCCTGTGCCAGGTTTATTTCACTCAGCATAATAGCCTTTGGGTTCATCCATGTCGTCGCAGTGCAGAATTTCCATCTTTTTAAAGCCTGATAGTGTTCCACTCTATACTGTGTTTTCTTTATTAATTCATCCATTGATGAACACTTAAGTTTATTCCATATCTTGGCATTGCAAATAGTGCTGCAGTGTACATGGGTTGCAGATATCTCTTTGGCATGGTGATTTCATTTCCTTTGGGCATACAGTCTTTGTGTCATTGTGAAATAAGATTTTTCAGAACTAAAGACTCAGAACTGGAGCTTCTCATCCAAACTTATAAATAAAGAAAGTGAAGTCAGGGGATTCCCTTGTAGGAAATTTTTTCTACAACAGGAAAACATTCTGAGAATTGCATCATTAGGTGATTTCTTTCTGTGTGACCCTGACTTCTTTCTGTGTGACTCCTGCAAACTAAAACAGCTATGACACCACTAGGTGATATAATCTTTAAGGACCACTGTTGTGAGCCACCATTGACCAAAATGCCATTATGCAGCCGGGCTGGTGGTGCACACCTGTAATCCAAGCACTTGCGAAGCTGAGGCAGGAGGATTGCAGTGAGTTTGAGGCCAGCCTGGTCTACATAGCGAGACCCTATCTCAAAAAACAAACAAAAAACAGTAAGACAAAACCAGAAAGAAAGAAAGAAAGAAAGAAAGAAAGAAAGAAAGAAAGAAAGAAAGAAAGAAAACCTAAACCAAATGCCATTATGCAGCACATAACTGTATACCCAGTTGTGAGAACCTGGATAGTTTTATTCATAGTTTTTTGAGGAACTTCTGTGTTTATTTACTTTCCCGCCAGCTCTGTATAAGGGTTCTCTTTCCTCTTCATTTTTGCCAGCACTTTCATCTTTTGATAATAACCATTCTGACATGTGAGAGATGATATCTCACAGTAGTTTTGATTTGCAACTTCCTGATGATATTAGTCAATATTCCTGTTGGCCGTTTGTATGTGTTCTTAATAGAAAGGTCTATTCAGGTCCTTTGCCCATATTTTAATTGAGTCATTTGTTTTCTTGCTACTGAGTTGTTTGATTCTTTGTATATTTTCTGTATTAACCCCTTATCAGATGTGTGGTTTGTATACTCCCTGAGTGTAGCCTTTGAAGACTTTCTCTCCAGTTTACTTGTGCTACAGTGTAACAATTTTGTTTCTTGGGTTACATTTATTTTAAATTAAAAAATAAATTTCCTCTGAACTATCATTCAATGATAAGGTATTTTCTCAAATTATTATTTTAAGCCATAATTAAATCAAGCTGTAATTGTACTAGCCTGAATTATATCCATCACCACATATAAGCAATATTTTACGTATAAACATCCAATAAGACAGTCATATAAATTTTACTCAAGACTATAAATTATTTTGTTTAATTTAAATGCCTTTTAAGTCTTTATGAATTTATTATAATAATACATCATTTTCAGAAAGCTTAAAAATAGACTCAAATTGAGTATGAGTTATTTGATCTGCTAATTGTTAGTATATCATATTTGCTTCATGTAATAAACAGATTTTTCAGAACTAAAGACACAGAACTGGAACTTCTCATCCAAACTTATAAATAAAGAAAGTCAGGGGATTCCCTTGTAGGAAATTTTACCTTCTTGATTAGAGGACTCGGAGCTAAAATGTTTCCCTATTTTCTGGTGGACAAATTCATTAACCATATTATGATTTGATGGAGCATATCATACAAATAAGTTTTTTCTTCCCATATTTCTTTTCACAAATAAGGCTATAAGGTGACAATTTTTGAAAATTGTGAAGGAAGACAGTTCCTATATATTTAAGGAATATAGTATATTGTCAGTGATGGATGGACTGGAAAAAATGTACCACATCTATGCACCATCCCCACCCCAGTCTCTTCATCCATTAACCCAGGTGAAAACCCTTCAAGGTTCTCCCACTTCCTCTTCCTTTCTGTTCTAGCAAATGTTTTTCCTTTCCCCAATAAGCTCCAAAGTTATGGGGCAATGTCTCTGTGGTTTCCTTATATCAACTATACTTTCATATATGTTACCCTCATTTAACTCCCATTGACTTAGCCTAACTTGAGTGTGTTCTCTGTTCTCGTACTGAGTCTCTGTTTGGTCCACAAGGTTTAAGAGTTCTGCAAATAAGAAAAGACTCGATTAAAAACTACAGAATATATAGACTTTCTCCAGAATATGAGATAACACAATATTGAACAGAAGGAAAGACAAAGAAAGAATGGGTAGGGAAAGTGAGATGAGAAGTAGAAGTCTTGGACCTTTTGGAGTTGGGTGGGTTCTGAAATCCTAAAGCAAGCAATGGAGGAAAGGCTGTAGTCTGCAGGCGAAATAATGATGACAGGTCCACTCACTGAATACCCACTACATACCAGATACCTGTTTCAGCTTCTGCACTACTGTATGAGAAGCGCAATCCCAGGGCGGAGGAGAGGGCCAAAGAGTGATCGGGGAAGGCGGACAGCCGTTATGAAGGTGAATTACCAACTGGCTACTGTGTCATCAGGTTTGATCATCTAACTTCTGAGATGCTGCTTCTTGGGATACTTTTCAGGGAGGAAAGGGGAGAAATTTTATCTACCAAGTTTGTGCCCATGCGCAGTTGACGGGATCCATGCAGACCTGAGGGCTGCAGTGATAGCTGGGCCTGAGACCCTGAAGACGACGGAGGACTCCCTTTTGTTGAACTTCTTAAGGGGCAGTACCACCGGGGCTGGCCAGCCAGTGGCCTCATAGAAATACTTCCTTTATGATGTTCTTGTCTTAGTTTTGCACATCCAGAAACTTCATCTCAGTGTGACAGATTTGCTACATGGAGGAAATGGCTCTAGCGAATACAATTCACAAGGGGCCAGGGTATAAATAAGATGATCAGTGTTTTAATTTGTAAGATAAAATCTGCTTTCTAATGCTGAAAATTTCCTTTCCAGTTCCTCTCCCTTAGGATGTATTCTTCACCATCAGGTAACCAGGAAGCTAATGATAAAATCGCGGGGTAAATGTGGTAAGATAAGGAAATAGCATCCTAGTATTGTAAAGCTGGGACACTAAGTGTGCATACCAGAAATGCTCTATTATGTGTGTCGGTCAGAGTCATCGATCTTTCTGCTGCAAGAAAGCCACTCTCCGATCTGCCTCTCAGGCACCGTTTTTTCCTGTCCTTACTCTACTATTGAGCAGTCTTCCTCCTCACTGACTCTTTCCTTTAGGCGTGTTTATAGCATTAATCAGTTTTCTTTTTCTTTTCTTTTATTTTATTTTCATTAATCAGTTTTCAATCATCTATTTGCTCTTCTAGTACCTGGCAGATCTCTTGATTCTCAATTTAGTGACAGAGTGAGAAAAGGACGGATTTCCAGCCAGACAGATCTGCATCCAAATCTAGGCTTCGACATTTATGAGCTGGATGATTCTTAGCCATTCTGAGCCTTACGTTTTGAACTGCCGAAAATAGTTATATTCATATCTTCCTTCCGAGACTATTGTAAAGAGAAAAAGAAACATGATTCTAACCTCACTGGCACACACAAAAGAGTAGGAGTCCCTTTCTTTCTATTTCTACTAAACCTAATAGCAAATGATCTTATAATAGCAACCACTATAATACTTAGCCCTACAGTGACACTAATGCTGGGCTAGAAACTTGTCTGTTATTACTATTATCTGTTGAACTCAACATCATCTCAGGCTCCTTTCCTTTTCTCTGCTGTTCTATATAAATTTTAGTTTTGTACTGAAGCTAGAGATTTTCTGTAGCTCAGATACCTCAGGGCACTGATGGAAACCTTCACATCCCACCCCTACTTTGTAATTACTAAGCCTCTTATCTGCACCACTAGATTCTTTCTGAAGCACCCTTTCCATTATCCCACTGCTATGATTAAGGGTTTATAATGGCTCTTCAGTGTATCTCAGATGGAAAGATTAACTCACAACTCCCCAGTCCCATAGTCAGCTCTCCGAACAATGTTTCCTGAGGAGAGTCTAGTTCTTTCTAACTGTCCAGCTAAGGCCTTCACTCAGCCCACCTCTGGCCATGACTATATCCACACCCACACCCACAACTCCCTGCTGATTGCCTGTATGTAATCCTTTCCTATGCTTTGCCACTCCTAGAACAAGAATTCTTATTCTCATCATCTGAATCCTATACTTCTTTTAAAGTGAGATTTGAAGTTCACAAAATCCAAAGTTAACCAAAACTCAGAACTGTATAATTGTTATTTGTTTTGCTTTAAAAATATTTTTTCTGGGTAAACAGGTCACATCTCCTCGGTTTCTACAGATTATAATTCCTCAAAAATAAGAAAATTGTTTTCTGTTACTTTAATGTTTCTATCTCTAAACCTAACTCTGTCTAGCAGAAACAGTAGATACTTAATAAGTACTAAAATAAATTATTGTTATAAGATGAATAGGCCATAAAACTAGCCACTACAAAAACTTCCTGGACACTAAAAGATTTCAACTCAGTCTGTGAAAAAAAAAAATTCTTACACCCCTCCTTATTATTTGATAAAAACCACATGTGGAGTTAATTTTGTTTTAAAATGCCTGCATTTTTTAAAAAGCCAGCCTACTGAAGAAGTGTACAAGAGCTTCCAACTGAAACTACGTGAAGAATGATTAAAATTAAAATGTGGTCAGCTGTGGTGGTGCACACCTGTAATCCCAATACTTGCAAGGTTGAAGCAGGAAGGTTGAGCTTGAGCCCAGTCCTCGCTACATAATGAGATACTGTCTTAAAAGAAAAATGTGGATTGTTTAATAAGAATGAGATAATGAAGGAAGAAGGTAATCGTACAGTTCAGGCTCCAGATTAGTATAAATATGTTTATCTTTTGGAACTTTTCATAACTGTGTACATGAGTATACATCTAGCACAAGATGAGAGAATGATATATAACCAAGATGTTTTCAGTAACTACTACCATTGTATCTTCATATCTTAAAAAAGCAGGTGTAATTCTAAGTACAAATACATTACATGGCTTATTTTTAATACAACTCTAAAGTACAGCGTCATGTAGTATACTTTCTTCTGTGTGCTGACTTAAATAAGTGGTCAAGACAGCTGCTAATGAGCTTCTATAAGAAATGATAAAAACAAAAACCACCGTGAAGTGGAATTTCCCTAGAACTCACTGTGGGACAAAACCAAGCAGCACAAATAAGATCTTCACTGTTTGCACACTTCTTTGATTTTACATCATAGGAGGGACAGACATACTAGTATGTGTGGCCTAAATACTTCTTGACACAGGGATTCCTGTGCCAGGGTCCATAGTTCGACATTTATCTCTGGCTTCGTGGCAGCCCAAGAAGGGTGATGACTTTTGTACATCTTGTTATTTGACATTTAGAAGATCATCAGTTCTTTGGGAGATGACCTTTCCGGTATTAAACTGTTAGAGACACTGATCCCGGGACACTGAACAGCTAAGATTTCAACAGAAATCTCAAAAACATATGGCTTTTCTTGTCAAGGGCATAATGTTCCAAGATAATTCTGTAAATTATTTTTACAGAGAGCTTAAGTGACTTAATTTTATATAAGCTTCTGGTACAGCAATATTAAGAGGAGGTTATGAACAGGATTTAAGTGAACTATTTTTATTTTTTGAAGTTGAAAACAGGATGAAAGGGTGGTTCCAAAACTGAGTTTCAGGGACTCCCTAGCAAAGCCAATATTCACAACTTTTTTTAATCGTTTCCTTTATTCTATTTTGGTTTAGCTGTGGATTGAAAACTAAATTATTTATGGTAACATTTTGTCACCATAAATAAGGTAATATTTTTCAAATCCCGAAGGTTCCCGTGGTGCTTGCTGCCAGGAGCAGGTTAGCCGTCTCTCCCTTAGCTGCTGCGGGCCCGCTCGCGTTAAGGCAGAAAAAGGGTCCCCCGGCTTCAGCTGGGGGCAGAGAGACAATGAGGCTGTGATCACGTGGTCTCTGTAACTTGTCTTCATGTTCCTCCCGGTGAGACTCTCTGGGTTGCCTTGTTTCCCTTACCTCCATTTTGGGCCACAGGAACTGTTCTACTTCTGAACTCTAAACCAAGCATGGCCCAAACAGCCTCCTGTTGACTCCCCTGAGCACCCACTGCACTCACTCCTCTAGGGAGGGTGGATCCATTCATCTCTGCAGTGCTGAATCCTCCTGAAGGACCTGAGTGCAAATCCAGGAGTACCAGTTTCCAAGGGCAGGAGAAGGTGGATGTCGCAGCTGATGAAGAAGCTGAATTTGCCCTTCCTCTGCCTTTTGTTGTTCTGTTCAGGCCTGCGACAGATTAGCTGATACCCACATTGGTGAGGGCAGATCTTTTACTCAGTCTATTTATTCAAATGCAAATCTCTTCTGGAAGGGCACTGTGCTAGTCCATTTTCCAATGCTATGACAAAATACCTGAAGTTGATTACTTTATAAAGAAATTAGTTAGCTCATAGTTTCCAGGGCTGGAAATCCAGACAGCATGATGCTGACTCTTGTGAAGACCCCTCTGGCCACACCACAGCATGGTGGATGGCACTGTGGCAGAAGTGAGTGCAAGACAGATCACATTGCAAGACTGGAAGCCAGAGAGAGCAATTCAGGGGTCAGCCTTGCTCTTTTATAACAACTGTCTCATAAGAACTAACTAGTAGCTCTCTCAGAACTACTTAACATCTTTTGAAGACCATGCCTCCAGTGATCTCCTACTAGGCTCCACCTCTTAAAAGTCACACCACCTCACCAAGATACATCATGTATAGGTACAGAATTAATGTAATGAATGTGACCATTGTATGTAGAATGTACCAATACATGTTCTTGGTTTAAAATAAAATTAAAAAAAAAAAAAAAAGTCACACCACCTCTTTACCTTTCTGTGCTGGGGACCACACTTCCAACATGAAAACTTTTGGGGGAACACACTTCACCCATGTCCAAACTATAGCATACTCTTACAGACACACCCAGAAATAATATTTTCTTAATCAGCTATCTGGGATCCCTTAGCCCAGTCATTTGACACATGAAATTAACTATCACACAAACTTCAATTGGTGTACTATAATCCTTTTTAATGTGACATAACTACTTTGCTTTGGGATGTTCAAATTCTTGGATTTATTTAATTTTTTGAGTTTAACCCAGACCCCAGTTCACCTTGCAAAGGTCACCGTTTTCATGCTGTGGTTGTGTGTCTGAATCCTCATCAACATTCCAAATACTAATACTGATATTGGTATTTTTGGATGTTTCAAGAATCATTTAGCTTTTAGCAACTCTGGTACATGTCTTTAAATTGTAATAAAAAAAAATTAGAGTAAGTAACCTTTGCGTTTTCTCATAGATTTATATTTAAGAACAATGAAAAAAAATATAGACAATAAAATATATGTAGAAAATAACTGCTATGATTTCTGTCTTGAAAATAATTATGAAGAAAGATGCAACATTATTTAGAAAGCTTTTGGCAATCTTTTCTTTAGGGCTGTGAAAGAGGCATTTATGAATGAATAATCACCAATCCCCAATAGACTCTTCTCATTGCCCGGAGGTCCCAACCGGTTTCTCTGGCTTACATGCCTTCGCTCTGTACTGAATGACTGTTCTGCTTTTCTCAAGCTTCTAATCCTTCTGATCTCTTCTCACCCTCAGTTTCCTAGAGTAAATTGGAGCTATCAGCCAAGAACTCTCTCCGTGTCCTCCGAACTGGTCACATGGCACCCACATCCCACCTCTCTGTGCTTTCTGTGGCACTGGGAGGAGTCTGTTTTCCCTGACCTGCCTATCTTCACTCCATTTTGGCAACAGTGATCTCTTCCCTCTTCACTGGCTTCAGTCTTTCCCTTTGAACCAGGTCTTTCCTTTGGCATGCTCATGTCTGTCTAAGACAAAGCAAAATCAAACAAAAAAACTATGCCTTGATTTGCACTCTTTCCAAAACCCACCATATTTCTCTTCCCTTCTTTATAACCAAATTTACTGGAAGATTGTGTTTGGATTTAGGATTTCTACTTCCTCACTTCTCATTGTGCAGTTCGCTCCCATCACACCTCTGTCGTTTGTGTCAGGATAGCGTGTGTTCTCAGCATCATTCTGTGCTCGTTTTACCTGATTTCTAAACAGCATGTAGCACAGCAGCAATTTAAAGCTTTCATGCTTTGGCCGTTCTATACCAGGATTCCTTAATGCATAGTCCTAACTTTGCTTCCATTCCGTATTCTCATTGAGATTGGCAGGTCTCTGCAAACCCCAACTCTGCCAGTTGCCTCAGCCTCTGTCTATGTGATAATGCCTCTCCAGTGGATGCGCCCAGGCAAACCTTCTGTTCTAGATACAGATCTTGTCTACTTTAGATCTCCACTTGGGTATCTCAAAGGTTTCCCAAGCTCAGCACGTCCAAGGCTGAATTTGTTGTCTTCTCTCTTAGATCCCGTCTTCTTCCGCTCTCTCCCAAGTCAGTGAATGGAATCACCAGGCAGGGTACATAAGCAGAGGCCCAGTCATTGCTTGTCTTCACAATCCAAATTCAGCACAGCACGATTCTGCTGATTTATCCTCCTAAATGGGTCTTGAATTTTCCTCCACTGTCACACTGTGGTCTAAAGAGTCCCTAAAGACTCTTCGGTGAAACCAGGGCACACTCTGCCTTGTTAGTCCTTCTCTCTTCTACCCTCAGGTTGGTGCAGTCTCAGTGCTCATGGGTTTTCCTAAGATCTAATAACAAACTGTGGCATACCAATGAGGTGACTGTTTAGTGACTATATTATGAGCGACATGAAAATTTATAAACCTGAATAGATAAATTCGTACATTATTTATTGGTCCCTTTTTGCTTAAATTGTATTTTGAGTAAGACTAAAGCTTTTAAAAATTCAGTGTGCAATAAACAACAATTATTTCACAGCAAGTGTGCCTGGTAAAAGATTAAAATAGTCTGAAACTTGTGTGCAAGGCAGATTGCTAAAAAGGGTATGAACTGATAAACAAAAATTGAGTGAAAATCCTATTTGGCATAAACTCAGTTTGAAGCTAAGAGAAAAGCAAACACTACTTGAAAACATTTCAAATGAAAACCTAATACAAATCCAATTCAAATGTGGAAATATGTTTTCAGAGGTTCCTCATATATAAATATACAAGTAGCATACACAATTAAACTTACTCTTTGCATATCTCAGAGTGCCCTCTTGGAGAGAGGTAACCAATGTGTAGGAGTGGTTTTCACATGAAAAACTCTTTCTTTTAGCAGGACAGCCTGGGCAGCCAAGAGCTTTCCACTATCACAATCAATGGCCACCCACGAGTAACCATGACAACAGCCTCTGTAATGGTTAGCAGTGTGCCTCTTAGAAAATGATATAGTTCAAGGTCAAACTCCGCAATTGTAACAAGATCTCATCCTGTTCCTCCGTGCACAGCTGTCATTGAACAGTGGCCAAAATTTTAGGTTCCTTTGACCTTGAGTCTGTTGGCCAAATGGCCGTGCCAGCTTTCTTCCTGTGGTCCCTGCCAAGATTTCCTGTTTCTGTCCTTACCTTGGGCCTCAGGGGCTCCTCCATTTCCTGGAAAGCCCTCCATGGGGACCTGAGGTGAACTGAGCAGCCAAGAAATCCTTCCACTTAGTCTCCACCATTTGGCCCCCAGTGTCTGGTGGCTGCTGCTGTTGGCTTCAGATGTGAACAAGGCATTAGATGGAGCCTTTATTTTGCATTCTTTTGAATTTGTTGAGTATTTAGGGGCAGTGGCGGTGCTGGGAATCGAACTCAGGGCCTTGTGCTTGCTAGACAAGTGCTCTACCACTGAGCTAAATCCCCAGCCCCTGGTGAGTATTTTTTATGATTCCGTTTTATCTCCTTTGTTGGTTTAGTTATACAACTCTTTTATTTAACTGATTAGCACAAGGTTTATAGCACATATCAGGGGTTGGTAAACTATAGCCCATGAACCAAATGTGTCTTGCCACCTGTTTTTATAAATAAAGTTTAGAATACACCCATACCTACTAACATATTTATTGTATCTGGATGATTTTGTACCAAAACAGCAGAGTTACATAGGTGTGACCTAGACCATATGCCCTACAAAGTCTAAAATACTTACTACCTTACTCTTTATTGGAAAAGTTTGCCAATACCTGATAAGCTATTTATTTGTTTATTTATTTATTGAGACAGGGTCTCACTATATAACCCAGGCTGGCCTCTAACTCATGGGGGTCCTCCTCCCTAAGCCTCTTGAGCCCTGGAATTGTAGTTGTGTGCCACCAAGCCCAGCTCTGATAAGCGTTTTGACTTGTCAAAATCAATCCTCAAGTAATATTATACTACTTCACATATTCTCCCAACAGTAAACTTCCGGTATCCTGGCTTGATCTTTGTGCTATTGTTGTCAAAGATTGTACTTGTAGATTGTAAATTCTGCAGTGCATTGTGATTATTTTTCCTTTACAAAATTACATCTTAAAGAATTTTTTAAAATATAAAAATTTTATGTTTATTTCCTGCATGATTACCATTTCTGGTATTCTTTATTCATTGGTATAAATCTAGATTCCCATATTAGACTTCTGTCTGAGGGTATAGATCTACTGGTGATAAATTTAGGTTTTGTATGTCTGAGGAAGTCTTAATTTTGATTTAGCTTTTGAAGATATTTCTACTAGGTATAGCATTCTAGGTTGGCAGTTTTGTTTGGTGAGACTTTGCCTTTTAGTACTTTAAGGGTACTGCTCCACTATCTTCTGGTTTTCAATGTTCCCAACAAAAATTTTGCTATTGCTCTTATTTGTGTTCTTCCATATATGTATGCTCTTTCTCTAGTTGCTTCATCTTGTCTCTTTATTATTGGATTTAACAATTTGATTTTTATTTCATTGTTGCAGTTTTCTTTCTTGCGATTGGGCTTTGTTAAATTTTTTAAACTTATCAGTTTATAGTTTGCATTAAATCTGGAAAAATTTCAGTCATTATTTCTTCAGACATTTTTATGAGCATCTGCTCTCCTCTCTCCCCAGACTTCCATTTGTCTTATAGCCTCCCCTCTCCCCATTTTAGTTTGGGTAGTTTGTATTGTTTTTTTGTTTTGTTTTGTTTTGTTTTGTTTTGTTTGGTGCTGGGGATCAAACTCAGGGCCTTGTGCTTGCAAGGCAAGCACTCTAACCACTGACCTAAATCCCCAGCCCCCTGGGTAGTTTGCATTGTTATGTCTTCACATTTACTAAATTTTCTCTTGTACTTTCTAATCTGTTGTTATTTTCACATATAGTGTATTTTTATTTTGGATATTGTTATGGTTTGTGTCTAGATGTCCCCCCAAAGCCTCATGTAGTAAGAGATAGCTGGATCTAGAGTGTGTGATTACTAAATTAATCCACTGATTGGTTTGGTGTGGTTCTGCTGGGATCAAGGATGTGACACTAAGATTAAGGGTATTAGGATTAAGGGCGGGAGTACTGCCCACCCTAAAGACAGGTAGCCTGGATAAAATATAAGATACAAGAAGATGCTGGTTAGCCCCCTTGCTTGCACCCCTTGCTTACTTTGCTGACTTCTGCCTGTCTGCCATGCCACCCTGCCTCAGACCCAGCTGACTGTGGACTGAAACCTCTACAAACTGTGAGCGAAATAAACCTTTCTTCTCCTAACTTTGGGTGTCAGGTATTTTGTCCCAGCAACAAGAGAAAAGTAACTAAGACAGATATTAATTTTTCATCTCTAGAAGTTTCATTTGGATCTTTTCCTTTCCAGACAGAGTATATGTTACACAGGCTGGTCTCTAACTCCTGGATTCAAAGGAGCCTCTTGCCTCAGCCTCCCAAGTCACAAGGAGTATAGATATGTCCCACCATCTGTCAAGTTGGGTCTTTCTGTTATTTCCAATGTCCCTTTTTAACATAGTCATAGTTCATCTTCTTGAATATATGAAATATAGTTAAATTTACTGTCTAAATGTCCTTGTCCACTGATTCTACCATCTATTTCATTTCCAGGTGTATATTGATTCTTTTTTTTTTTAATCTTTGTAGGTTATATTATCCTTTGTCTCCCCATTCCTGGTAATTTTTGATTGGTTGCTAGATATGTTTTACCTTGTTGAATTTTACATATATATATATATTTTTTAAATTGAAATGTTTCTGACCTTTATTCTGGGCTGCAGTTAAATTACTTGGAAACACTTTGACCTTAGTCACGTGTGGTGGTGCACGTCCAAAACCCTCATTACCTGGGTGGCTGAGGCAAGAAGATTACCATCGGTTTGAGGCCAGTATGGGAACTTAGTGAGACCTTGTCTCAAAACTGAAAAAACATTTTTAAAAAAGGCTGAGGATGTAGCTCAGCACTCTTTGGTTCAATATCCACTAGGACAAAAATAATTCTTTTTGAATTTTTTAAATATATACTTTTCCACTTTGCTGTGGTTTAAATCTAAAATGTCCCCCACATTCACGAGTGAGTGGGGCTTTCAGGAAGTGAACAGATCACGAGGATTTTGATTCTATGGATCTAGTGGACTTTGATTCTATGGATCTAGTGGATTTTGGATCCACTAGCAAGATGTAGTCTGAGGAATTACTGGAAGGTCATGGAACCTCAGGAGGTGTGGCCTGGTTGGCGAGAGGGTGGCATGGAGGGTGACCCTGGAGTCTCTATGTGGCCCCTGGCACCTTACTCTTGGACTCTCTTTCCTACTTGTGGGCTGACATGAGGTGAGTGGTTCCCCTCCATCATGTCCTCTGCCCCAATTTTCTGCCCTGCTGCAGGCCTAAAAGTAATGTAGCCAACTGGCCAGATACTGAAACCTCTGAAATCACAAGCCAAAATAAACCTTTCCTTTTTTTAAATTGTTTATATCAGGTATTTTTTCACAGCAACAGAAAACTAATACACATTTTTTAATGGAATTAAAGCAACCTTAATTTGAAACTACCATAGTTTGGCCCAGTTACTGAGGTAGTAACTTCCTCAGTAACTGGGCCAAACTATGGTAGTATGCTGAGGACTCCTTCCAGTTCTCTGTGTATTACAAGATTTCTCCACTCTGGCTGGGGAACGTGAACTACTCCTGGCCCCATGTGAGCTCTGGGAATTGCTCCATCTCTTCCTTATCAGTGGTTCTTTCACGAGCTATTTATTTTTCATAAACATAAGCTGCTCGCTACTCAGCTGAAGGTTTGAGCAAGAGCCCTTTGCAGATTTTGAGTTCTCTCTCTCTGTTTCCTTTCCATGTATCTCTTTCTGCTCTGGTATTCCAACCTCCAAATTCTAGCCATCTAGATCTTCTTAAACTCTTGTCCATTTAACTGAAAAAGTTTCCCAGGGTCTGTTTGAGTCCCACCTACCCCATGTTGTAGCCAAGAAACTTTTGCAAGTTATACATTGGGACAGTCCTAGAAGGAAGCAAAGGTTATTTAACTTTTTATTTCAAAAATACACAACAGTAAAGAGATAGCATAATGAGTTCCTATATGCTCATGATGCAGTTTCAAAAACTATCAAAATTTCTCCAATCTTGTCTCATCTCTTTTTCCAATATAATCTTTTTTCTTGAGTATTTTGAAGAAATATCAAACAGCAAATATCTTATGGATACTTCTGTGTGCATGTCTAAGTGATAATTAGTAAAGACTTTTCAAAAACATTACTCTGCCACTTATCATTTAAGATGGTTAATAGCTGGGGCTGGGGATTTTGCTCAGTGGTTAGAGTGCTCGCCTCACAAGCACAAGGCCCTGAGTTCGATCCCGCGCACCAAAAAAAAAAAAAAAAAAAAAAAAAAATCCTCTAAGATGGTTAATAACCATTCCCTAATATAAGCTAATATACAGATCATATATGAATAGCCCTACTTTATCTTCAAAATGTCTTTTTTTGTGTGTTTTTTCAATTTGTTTTTGTTCTTCCAGGGGTTCTGTTTGAATCAGGATTCAAATGAGAACCACAATTTGGTTACTGCTTAAATCTCTTTTATTCAGTAACAGTCCTAAAGAAAATGAATTATTTGTCTGTAGACTTTCCCACAATATGTATTGGCTGATTATTTCCTTTTATTAGCATTTAACTTGTGATGTGAACCCTTATACCTCCTGCAAACTGATAGGTAGACCTAGAGGTCTAAAGGTTAAGCTCAATTTTACAGGCAAGACTTCTTCTTTTTCTGTTTCCTGTCTTTTCTTCCTCAATCTCTCTCTCTTTCTGCTAGATATTGAACTGAGGGCCTTACCCATTAGGCAAACACCCTACCACAGAGTTGAGTTACATCCCCAGCCCTAAGCAAGACTTCCTCATGTGAGGTCTGCGTACTTCTTTTGGAGTCACATTATGGGTTACATATTGACTTATTGTCTCACTTTTATAAAGTCCAAGATTGATCAGTATATTCCGTATGTGTCAGGCTGATCTCTCCAGTAAGACGTTTTCCGCCAAGACTTCATCTAACGGTTTCAGCCTCCTTCAAAGAAGGACAGTTTTATTCTCAGGTTATCATAGAGCTAGTTTCTTTATTTATTTATTTTCAGTGCCGGGGATCAAACTCAGGGCCTTGTGCTTGCTAGGCAAGTGCTCTACCACTTGAGCTCAATCCCCAGCCCCAAGAGTTAGTGTATTTAGGAGTAGAACTGCTTGAAATAGTATAAAGGGGGGCTATACTTGGCTCAGGCTCAGCAACAGATCTTTCCCCATGGTTTTGTTATTCTTCACCCATTTGCCTGCCCCTGTACTTCTCAGAGGAGGCCACTGGCCTATTAGAACACCAGTATTATTCTAATGTTTGTTCTCATCAGAAGTTTCATGGGAACCCATATGAGAAGCTAGCCAGGCATAGTGGCGCATGCCTGTAGTCCCAGTACTTGGGAAGCTGAGACAGGAGGATTTCTGAGAGTTCAGCACCAGCCTGGGCTCATAGAGAGTTCAAGGCCAGCCTGAACTAAGTAGCAAGACCCTGTCTCCAAAAAAAAAAAAAAGGAAACTAGAATTTTAAATTATGCTCAATAGGAATGGGGGGGGTGTGTGTATGTGTGTGCAAAAAGAGCACTCTTAGCCAGGTGTGGTGGCACATACCTACAATACCAGCTACTGAGGAATCTAAAGGAAGAGGATCACAAGTTTCACAAGTTTGAGATCAATGTGGACAACTTAGTGAGACTCTTTCTCTCTCTAAAAACAAAAATCTTTGGTGTAGCTCAATGATAGAGTGCCTCTTCAATCTCTAGTACCGTAAAAAATAGTTCTGTTCTTTTGAGGATTAAATGTCCTTTCTTCTGATGCCTAAATGTCCTTCTTTGGTGAAATCAAGTTTACTATAGTTGGCAAATAACCGAACACAGAGTAGGAAACTTTATTTTACTCATCTGTGAAATCAAAATGTGTCAGAGAACAGGTTAAAATGATTCTCGACCTAGGAGTACATTGAGAACCTCAGGGTGGCAAGGCCCTCTAATGTTTTGTCCAAGGAGGGAAAGGGCGGGAAAAAGAAAAGATTAGGAAATACTCTTCTGAAAGAGTGCAGTCAGTACAGGTAACATAAATCTATCAGATGACAAGGGTGGCTGTCATTGGCAATGTCTTCTTTTCTTTTTCTCTATAATGGTCCACTAAACTTTCAATGCTTCCTTAGACATAAATAGCCGCAATGAGATACCACTTCAAATTCATGAGGATGAGTAGTAGGAAAAAGACAAATATAGCAAGTATTGGTAAAGATGTGAAGAAAATTGAACCCCCATACGCCGTTGGTGGGAACATCAAAAATGGTGGTGCAGCTACTTTAGAAAACAGCCCGAAAAAAACAAAAACAAAAACAAAAACAAAAAAAAGAAAACAGCCCGGAAGTTCCTCAAATGCAAAAATAGGATTGCTACATAGCTCAGAAATTCCATTCCTAGGCATATGCCCAGGAGAACTGAGAATATTCACACAAAAATATGCACATGAATGTTTATAGCAGTATTAAGATAAAAGCTACAAAGTTCTAACAAACTAAATGTCCATTAATTAAAGAGTAGATAAATAAAATGTGGTATGGTCAATCAATAGAATATTATTCAGCAATAAAAAGAAATCAAGTCTTGGTACATACCACAACATAAAGGAATCTTGAAAGCATATGCCCAGTGAAGTTAGCTGGTCACAAATGGTCACATATTATATGGTTCCATTTAGATGAAATGGTTAGAATAATTAAATCCATAGAGACTCAAAGTAGACTGGTGGTGGTCTCTAGAGCTTGAGGGGATGGGGAGTAAGGGTATAGGCAATGCCTGCTACTGTGTGTGAAGTTCCTTTGGAGACGACGAAATATTCTAAGATTATTTAATGATGTGAAATATGTATTGCGTGTGTGTGTATGTACTTGGGGGTTGAAACTGGGGCTTTCAACATGCTAGGTAAGTACTCTACCACGGAGCTAAATCCCCAACTCTGAAATATGCCATATTAAAACTGTTATAAGAAATAACAACCAGCCTTTTGAATAGCTATTCCCTTGAAGATCCAAAATGCTTCAGTTCAACATAGAGTGCTTGGCTAGCATGTGCAAGGTCTTGAGTTCAATCCCTGGCACTGCAAAAACATACAAACAAAAAACAAACGAAATAAAGACATGAACTGTTCCATTAATCTACTATGTAAAACCTCAAAGACTACAGAATTTCAGAGACAGAATTGATATTTTACTCATCTGATCTTTTTATCTCATTGCTATCTTTCTTTAAAAATTTTAAATTAACACAGCTATCCATGTATTAACTACCAATAAAAGATAAATCTACTAGGGTAATTGGTATGAATAAATCCACTAAAAAGATCAAATTAGTTTAGAAGGTTATTTAAAGTATAAAGTTTTAGGAAAAATGGTGTTAAATCAACCCACTTCCTGAATTGAGAGTAGGGAAAATAAAATCTCTTACGACATACATGGAATAGTGAGTAATATGCTTAATTTTGTGAGCAGTTTTGAAAAAAAGCAGAAGAGGAAGAAAGCTGTGGACATGGAGACAGGGTGACAGGGATTACCAGGGTTGCTTGAATCTTGGAGGGTCTAGTGTAAGTGGGACCTGAAAACATCCCTTAAGATGTAATCAGTTAGAGTGGAGGAAACGTGCATCTGTGAAAAATAGCTCTCTTCACTTTCTACTGAGAGATAGTATATAAGAAAACTGACTGCTCTACTAAATAACAATCTAGTGACAGATGGCATAAGGCTTAAACATTTTAAACTATGGGAAGGTAGAATTTGAAACACAGAATGCCAAATATAGTGTCATGACTTCAAAAGGCAGAGGGGCTGCATCAACAAAAATAGACCCTAGGTCGTTATTAACATCACTGAAGGTTCAGAGGGAAAAGGAGATCGGCAGAAACTTTCACAGCAGCCTTGCTGATTCGGGAGGGGCTGGTGTGCACGTGCCTCTTGGGTGCTGCCGTGGTCTGGACATGGCATGTGCCCTAAAAGTTCAAGCTCTGGCACCAAGTTCAAGCTCAGGGACCAAGTTCAAGCTTGGTCCCTGATGAGACAGGGCTGGTAGGTGGCGCTTTTAGGTAATAACTGGGTCATTAAGAGAGGTAATGCTTTCTTGGAGTGAGTTCTTTTCTTCATAGGACTGGACTGGGTTACTGAGAGAGCAAGTTGTTATAATGTTGATTTGGCTTCCTTGGTAGGATCTCTTGCTTCCTATATCAGAGAGAGAGAGAGAGAGCGAGAGAGCGAGAGAGAGAGATCTCTCTCGCTCTCTCGCTCTCTCTCTCTCTCCACCACTCTGTCACAGAGCAAAGGGTTTATCACCAGTCTTATGCTCTTAGACTTCCACAACTGTGAGCTAAATAAATCTCTTTTCTTTATAAAGAACCCAATCAGGTATTTTGCTATACCAACAGAAAATATGCTAAGACAACATTCAGGGAGCCTGGGTAAGATACAAAGGCACTGTATAGGGCGTAAAAGAGCCCCCCAACACCACCAAGGTGAGCCAGAAAGGGACAAAAGAACAGAAGATGTTGGCTCTTCATCAATCTTCAATAGCTCATCTCATAGAAAGCTCCTGCTCTCTTAACCTGTGAAGCCAGACATGATGGTACATGCCTGTAATCTCAGCATTAGGGAAGGCTGAGGGAGGAGAGTGGCAAATTCAAGCACAGCCTATTGACCTGTGATAAGAGGGCAAAGTTTGTCCAGAAAATGGAGATTCTGGAAACAGGTGGACCCCAGATATTTCAAGAAGCAATTTCAACCACAATTTCTAATAGAAACACAAGGAACAAATCAAAAGAGTAATAAAGAAAGACCTTCAGGGGGCAATAGTCTCAATTCGTGACTTTAAAATTCTTTAAAAAGATTCGAAAAAACCAGATTGTGCTTTCATAAGTAATTTCATATAGTTTCTTTGCACTTGTTCTAAAGGGTTAAGTAAAGCTAAATTTCAGGGCAGAAATTCCCACAGCTTTATTATGGACTCCATAATAATTACTATTTAATAGTTAATTTAAATAATTATGTAATAACGAATTTTTTGAATCTTTCCCACTGTTCTGGCTGATAGCAAGTCAAAGAATCCTTCCCATATCTTATGCAAGCTGGTCTCAGACCATTTTACACTGTCTCATAAAGGACTCTGTCAAGTCACAGGAGACTCAATTTAAATTTCACACATTTCAATTAATTCTCCCTGAAGACTGTCTGACAGTGTAAACAGTACTGTGTAAGAAGATGGAGTTCACTCTGCTGGTGTATCAACTTACAGTTGTGTTCACGTATTTTCACATGAAAATCTTGCAGATTCACCAAACTTTAGCTTGATTCTCAAGCTCCAGTTTCTAGGAGCATGTCACCTCTCCCAGTGTTGTAACAGCTTTCTTTAGAGGCTCACTTCAGAATCTGACAAGATGTCAGGGAAGAAGGGTAATCATGTTACAAAGCAAGAGGAGTATGAAATCCTATTTATAACTTTACCCTTTTTAATTATAGGATTCAGTACCACATAGATGGCATCAGCCTAAACTTATTGACCCAAGTGACCCAGTTCCAAACAGAGAATCTTCTTATTTTTAGAGTTAAATTATAATTTGGAGTAAGCTATTAATACTTTAAAAGCCACAAGGCAAAGTTTTCATGGCCTTATGGAGATATAACTCACATATCACATAATCCATCCATTTAAAGTGTACGATTCAATGTTTTCTCATACAGTCACCAGGCTGTGCAACCAACAACCACTTGCTGCCTGTTTAGATTTGTCTTTTGTGGACATTTCATAGAAAAGCATCGTATGACATGTGGTCTGTTATGACCAGTCATTTACCTACCATAATGCTTTCAAGGTTTACCTATGTTGCAGCATGCATCAATACTTCACTTACTTTTGACAAATAATATTCCAATGTATGCATATACTACAATTTATTTATCTATTCATCAGATGAAATACACCCAGAATAAAATTTTTCTGTAAGAAAAGAGTAGCTCATGGAATATATCTTGGCTGTCAGTTACGTACGTTCTACAATAACTTCTAAATCCCAGTTGAAGTCTGGATATGAATTATGATATAAAGCATGTATTATAGACTGTGTTTTATTCAGGCCTCTCTGGATTAGCAGAGACTTTCC
This sequence comes from Hystrix cristata, assembly GCA_004026905.1. NCBI lineage: Eukaryota > Metazoa > Chordata > Mammalia > Rodentia > Hystricidae > Hystrix > Hystrix cristata. The sequence goes on along the minus strand of PVJO010002174.1, from coordinate 62,585 downwards.
TCTGACATCTGTGTCTGTGCACATCATATATCTGGCAGTCTTTGGGTCCTATTTCTGCAGCAGCATCAGCATTTGCTAAAGAGCCTATTTGTGATTCCCAGATATCTAAAAGAGCAGGAACTTCCACAGCATCCCACGCTGAACCCACTCTCTAGATTCAAGTCTTTCAAATAGGTCTAAGTAAGGCGAGAGATCTTCGCAGAGAGGTGAACGGTCTAAGTGGAGCTGAACCACAAGTGATGATTCACTATCTACAAAGAACAGTCTGGGTTTCTTTCATAAACATAACCTCCATCAGTTTTTGCAGAGATGTGTAGCTTACCTGTCACCAACTATTTTCATGAATGATGTTACTTGATTTTCTGAAGATTAGCACATAACCCTGGCTGTAGCAACCCCAGAGCAACTGAATAGCCACCATTATGACCTGTAGACAACTGGCGTTAGTTACTGTATGAAAGAAATGGCACCTTAAAGCACTTGTAGACCAGCTGGACCAATGTAAAAGGTCTGTAACTAAAACACTGAAGCACGGGAGGTAGGCAAACAGGGCTGAGGGCAGAGGGAATGTGGTACTCACAGACTCAGCCACGGTAGGCCTAGAACTGCAAGTGCAGTGTTTTCGTGCTTGCTCAGTGTTATGGTCTGTGTCTAGATGTCCCCCCAAAGCCTCCTGTGGTCATAGGTGGGGCTGGATCTAGAGTGTGTAAGTGCTAAATTAGTCCACTGATTGGTTTGGCACAGTTCTGCTGGGATCGAGGATGTGATGCTGGGTTTCAGGGTATTAGGATTAAGAGTGGGAGTGCTACCCACCCTAAAGCCAGGTAGCCTGGATCAGAGATAAGGGACAGAAGGAGGCTTGTTTACCCCCTTGCCTGCCTCACTGCTTTCTGCCTGCCTGCCATGTCACCCTGCCTTGGATCCAGCCAATTGTGGACCAAACCTCTACGAACTGTGAGTTAAATAAACCTTTATTCCCTTAACTTTGGCTGTCAGGTATTTTGTCCCCGCAACAAGAACAGTAACTAAGACACTCAGCTACTGGAACATCAAGCTGCCATGTCTGTTTGCCCCACTGTAAATGCAGATGGTGTAACAATTGTCAGAATGGCGAATGGAAATAATGTATATGAAATGCCTAAAATGCGACAGGCATTCTGTCAACCACTGACCCTGTTGGAGGACAGTTAAGTGACTTCAATCTGGCCTACATCCAATACCAATATAGAAATCTCTATTTTACAAAATAATCAAGTCCCAATTACCGCAGCAATTTTTGAACACTTTCTGTACGACACATTTAGAACGATGTATGGATTCCACCAGAAGCCGATATACAATCAGTTCAATTCAATTCAGTAGGGGACTAGGGACAGAGTCTGAAAATGAGACACCATTCTGCCCTCAAGCTGCCTGGAGTCACCCCTACTGAGTGCCATATGTGAGTTCTGGGGAAATATTTTTGCAAATCCCTTGTCTGTAAAAACCTAGATTTTTCAAAAATGTATTACAAAAATGGACCTGAGTAAGGTATAGTGATTTATGAATGAAGATTTAGAACAATGGCTAAAGAGGAGAGATTAAGTTGTCTATTTTCATGTCTCCATCATGCGAAAAGGGAGAAGCACTGTTAACACTCAAACACTATGGCTCTTCGGAACTTGAATGGATAGAGAGATTATAGATTTTTTTTTTTTGTCTCTGCTAGTCTTTGCCACCATTATTTAATGCCAATGACATCATTCCTTGTCTAGGCTGCCTGGGAACACTGGCTTCTGCTAATGCTCTCCAAAGTTGCTATTGTGCTTCACTAACGATGACTCTTAGTTTGTTTTCTGTTGCTGTAATGAAAGATCTGAGGCTGGTGCAACAGATAAAGAAAAAAGGTCTATTTCACCACAGTTCTGGTGGTCCAAGAGCGTGGTATCAGCACCTGCTCAGCTGTAGTGAAGGCCTCATGCCAGATGGCATCCCAGTGGCAGAAGTGTGTGCAAGCGGGATCACTTGATGAGACAGGAAGCCAGAGCGATTCAGGGCTCAGGCTCACTCTTTCGCATAGTAATCTATTCTCATGAGAGCTCACTCACTCTGTCAGACTTGCGTTGCTCTCTTCCTGGGGCGATGTCTCCAGTGACCTAATCACCTTCCGCTAAGCCTCACCTGTTACAGGTTCTACCATCTCCCAGCACTGCCATACTGATCCCAGCCTCTAGCACATGAATCTTTGGAGGACAAACCACATCCAAACCACAGCCACAAATAGAAATGTTATCCAGAATATGCAGGAAAATGGGAACAATGATTTTTCTTGTTAGCTTAAATTTCTGTTACAGCTTAAGCAGAATAATGCATCAGTCAAATTCATCTTCTCTTACACTCTGAACTATAATCTCTGAATTGCTAGAATATGGTCTCACAGACATTGTTTGCCCATCTAGCTTCTAGACATTGCCACTAGCAGAAAGGATGTAGGCGAGTATTACGGGTGGAGAGAGGAATGTGGTTCCCTTTACACAAAGATGTCAGTCCTTTAACTGGCAGAAAGGCAGCCTATCGATGGGAAGCAAGAGAGGATATTAATTGGAAGGGTATGTGGATTGGATGGCCCCCCTGGCACCGTGGAGTGGTGGTCTCCATAACCGTGGAGGAGATGCTCATAGCCACTGTTTTAGTTACTTTTCTCTTGTTGTTGGGACAGAATACTCAACACCCAAAGTTAGGGGAAGAAAGGTTTATTAGCTCACAGTCTGCAGAGGTTTCAGTCTATAGTCCGCTGGGTCTGAGGCAGGGCGGCATGGCAGAGGCAGGGCGGACCGGCATGCCAGACCGGCAGCCCACCGGCAGCAAAGTAAAGTGAGGAATGCAAGGAATGTATGCAAATAAGCAATGCAAACAAGCAGCTAGTTAGCTTTTTCCTGTATTTTATCTAGGCTACCGGCCCTTAGGGCGGGTAGCACTCCCACCCTTAATTTTAGTTTCACATCCTTGATCCCAGCAGAACCATGGCAAATTGATCAGTGGATCAATTTAGTAATCACACACTCTTGATCCAGCTATCTCTTACCACATGAGGCTTTGAGGGGACATCTAGACACAAACCATAACAGCCACCTTTGGAGGACTTTGTGACACATGGAGGAGGCTGTGGATGGTTGAGGAGGTGGGTGGTTGCCTGGGTGACAACGGTGCTGGATGCACAATGTAAAAGATGCTGCCATTGAGGCCAGTGCCCCTCAGGAGCCATTGGCGGGAGGCGGCGCCACATTCGGGAAATGGGCAGATGAGAGCCCAGGCTGGCTTCCTGGGTATGTAAGTTGGTCTAATACAGACGGAATCATATTATTTGTGGTCTTTTGTGATTGCCTTCTTTCACTTAGCATAATGTTTACATTAGTGTTTTACTGTCTTCACCTGGAAATTCTTAATCGTTTTAGTTTTGAATTAGTCTTTTGCAGGTGAAGTCTGATGGGGCCGTGATACATGCAGGTGAGCAACAGATACACGCCGCGGGCCCTAGTCCCGAGCTGCGGCCAGGCAGGCAGGTATATCACGGAGTCCCGAGGTGGCCAGTCCAGGACCCGGGACCTGAGTAGTGGTGTCAACGGTGGCGGTGGCAGCAGCTGCAGCCATAATGAAAAGAAGAGGCTGCTCCTGGGCACAGCGCCGGGATGAGGTGGAGACAGCTCGCCCCTCGGCCTCCGGAGCCCATCCCCGCGGTCTACACCCTAAAGACAAACTCTCTGGCTGGAGTGCCGAGACGGGAACTGCAGATGAGTAAATGTTGTCAAGAAATTTTTACAAAAGGAAAGAAAGCATGTAGGATTGCAGTGAAGTTATCAGGATGTTCCAGGAGTGTGGAATCTCTAGTTTTTTTTCCTAAACCACTGGGACATTGTAAAACAAATATCCATGGGCTTAGACATTAAATTTAAAGGTCACTACACTCAGTGTATTTTCATAAAGTGTCAAATAAACTAATTATTAAGGAAAGAGACAACTTTTTTTGTTTTGTTTTGTGGGGGATGCTGGGGATCGAACTCAGGGCCTTGTGCTTGCTAGGCAAGCGCTCTACCACTTGAACTAAATCCCCAACTGTGAAAAAGACAACTTTTAAAATTAAATTAAAAAATTAAATTTTCCTTGTAATTGAAGATATAATTATTGACTGGATACACAAGTATTTTAAATTATATAAAAATCAAGAAGCCGATTTCACATGACCTCTACAAGTTAAAGGAAATGTCACAGAAAAACTTGAAATGCCAGTGTGAAAATTTACACTTAAAATCAAATTTGGTTTTACAGAAAACTGTTTTGTCTGAGTGGAATAAATCATTTTTTTAGGAAAAATATTCCATGAGACTCACCATTTCTAGATGTGCTAAAATTTAATTTCAAAATGATTTAGCAGAAATTTGTCCCAATCTTGTCACAGCCTATAAATCTTCTTAGCTGGGCAAAGATATATTCCCATTACTCTTACTCAGCATTGTTGTGGAAATCTTAGCCAGTGCAACAAGGCAAGAAGAAAAGAAGCATACTGACTGGGCAGGAAAAAATAAAGCTGTCTTCATCTTAGACTGCATAACTGACTGCGCATAAAATCCCTTAAAATATCTCTGGGCATGGTGGTGCATGCCTGTGATCCTGGCACTCGGGAGGCTGAGGCAGAATTGCCATGAGTTTTAGGCTAGCTTGGGCTACATAGTGAGTTCAGGACCAGCCTGAATTGCATAGCGAGATCCTGTCTCAAAAACAAAAACAAAAAACCTATGGAAAATATATTAGAATTAATATGTGAATTTAGCAAAGTTATTGAATATAAGGTCAATACAGAGAATCAATCATATTTCAGTATATTAGCAATGAACCATTGGAACTTCAAATACAATAAAAAGTATTATATATAACAGCATTAAAAACCCTGAAATACTTAGGGATAAATCTAACATTTTACCCAAGACAAATGAATACATTCCCACAAAGATTTATATGAAAATGTTTGTAACAGCTTTACATATAATACCTTCAAACTGGAAAAAATACAGCAGGGTGTGGGCAGACACAGTGTGCCCCTATACAAAGAACTATGACTGAGGAGCCACAGGGAACAAATCACCACCACCACCAAGAACAAATTGCACCAACAGTGCACCAAGCGAAAGAAGGTGGGCACAAAGCATTACATATTGTATCAGTTCATTTATATTCCTCTTCTGGAAAAGGCAAAACTGTAGGGAGAGTAATCAAAATAGTGGTTTCCAGGGACTGAGGGTTGGGGCAGAGGGTTGATTATAAAGGGGTACAAGAGAATTTGGGGGAGGTGACATTGAAAATGTTCTATATCTTGATTATAGTGGTGTTACATAGTTGTATATTTATCAAAACTCATGTTTTCACAGAGTTCTAAATTTTAGCTCAATAATTTTTTTTTTTTTTGCTTTTATGATACAGGGACTCACTCTGTAATTCAGGCTGGACTTCACTCACTATGTAGCCCAGGCTGGTCTTGAACTCCCAGTGAGCCTCCTGCCTCAGCCTTCCAAGTGCTAGAATTACAGGCGTGTGCCACCATGCCTGACTAAATCTTATTTTTTTGAAAAAAAAAATCTAATTCCAAAAATATAATAAGAGAAAATGGTGTTGTGCTTTTGTTCTTGTGATTCTGGGGCTCAAACCCAGAGATAATCTATCACTCAGCTACATCCCCAGGCCCTTTAATTTTTGAGACAGGGTTTTGCTAACTTGCCTAGACTGGCTTGAACTTGTGATCCTCCTGCCTCAGCCTCCTGAGTAATTGAGATCACAGGTATACTCTGCTTCTTCTGGCTAAGAGCAAACAAATCTTAAAGAAGAAAATAGCAATCACAACAGCAAGCATTACATATTTTATAGCAGGGAGATGTGAGGAGTATAAAGCATTGTGGAAAAAACTGTTCTTAAGAATTTTATCCTCTTGGGTTTTTTTTAAAGACCTGATAATTTAAACTCCCTTTAAAATTCTTCTTAAGCATTTGGAATTTAATCCTCTAAGAGCATACTAAAACTCTCAAATTTTTCAAAGTAGGTAAATTTTAATTACTGTGCTCTAAAAATATAATATTTTGGAAAAAAATATATATTTTTGGAGAAACATGGATTTCTGTATGTTTGCATAGCTTCCAAAATGTGAATAAAATATGTTTATAGCAAGACCCTCCAGAGCTGTGTAGGGATATAGTTACTTTATCAATAATTAAGCTCAATGTAAGTAGGTTGTGTCTGGTGACTTTTAAATTTAGTTACTGTAATTTTCAACTTCAGAATTATGATTTTGTTTTCTTAAAAATAATTTCTATGTCTTTATGATAGTCTCTGTTTGGTGAGCTATCACTTTTATACTTTCTTTTGGGTCCTTTAGCTATTTTCCATCAATTTTTTGGACCTATTTTAAATAGTCAACTTAATCTTTTTTTTTTCCCTTAATAAGTTCACATCTGGGTTTCCTAAGGGACAGTTTCTTTTGGTTGCTTGTTTCCTGCATATGGATCATATTTTCTTGTCTCTTGCCATGTCTCTTTTTTTGTTGTTATTGTTGAAAACTATGCATTTATAATTATATAATATGGAATTCTGGAAGTGAAATTTCTCACCAATCCCTGAAGTTTGTTATTACTCCTATCGTGTTTATTCTTATTGTTAGTTTAGTGACTTTTCTGAACTAATTCTGTAAAGTCTGTATTCTCTCTCTTGTGTGGCTGCTGAAATTCCTGCTCAGTTAGCTTAGTGGTCAGCTGATGACTAGAGAGAGATTTCCTTAAATGCCTGGAGCCAAAATCCTCCCGATGGGCAATTGCCCACAGGCAATCTGTGTATGTTGGGTGCACCGTCACTGGTCAGCCAGGCAGCAGAGAACCCAGGCAGCAGAGAACGCTGCCTTAGTCTACATTTCCCTCTTGGGCAGGGCTTCCCAGTCAGCCTGACGGCCTTCACATGTCTTTCTGAATATGCACACAACCTTGTGCGTACACCCAACCCTACGTGTGTGTGGACTTCTAGGTTCTCAAGACAGCTTTTCGAAGCCTATGGACAACCCATTTTCTAGCTTTTCTTTTGAAATTATTTGATTCTCCTATTATTTGTCCCAGTAGAGTTATCTGCTGCTCTTGGTAGCTGTGAAGTCAAACAACTGCTTTTGACATCATTTCCAGGGGAAGGCTTTGCACCAAGTAGATCTGAGTCAGGGGAAATAAAGCCGTCTCCCAGGGAACCACATGGGAAGTGAAATAATGACGTTTTTCTAGGAATGAAGCTTTGACGAACTCTGTCCCATTGCACCCCCTCTGGTGGACGCCAGCTGCTGGTTTTCCCCACGATTAGGAGGCGGTTCATTTTTAAGGCTATCGCAGAGCTGGAGAGACGGGGCTGGGAATAGGACAAGTTTTTCCTGCTAGTTTTTCAAGGTTCAGTCACGCTTCTTGAATAAGCACTCCCCGGATTGCTGTAAACCTTTAGTTAATTTGCTGAGTCCTGAAAAATGGTTGAGTCTGATCATTTTTTGCCATTTTCTCATTGATTTTAGGGAAAAAGAATTTTCAGAGGTGCTGGCTGTTTTTGCTGACATCGACCCACAGTAAGGAAATAGTGGCCTACACTTTGTTCACCCCTGTACTTCATATTCAGATCAATATTTTTAACATCTTGTAGCAGAATAGTTTGTTTCCTAAGGTCCTGATGAATCTTGTATAGCCATGTGCCACGGCAAGGCAACCCAACAGACTCCATGAACACATTTGTGAGCACACTTTCTAGATATCCTTCCAAATTCTCATTCTAGGAATTTCAAGGCATCTTGGGACAGTCTGTCCTTCAGGGACGAAAACAAATAAACGTAAAACAAAATTATCTCTCAGCAGCTTTAATTAATTTTGTTTCATTAATTCTGCAGTTCTTGCGCTCCCATCACATAGTTATTTGTAAATTATATGCATAACTGTTTCTTAATTTGTAGTAATTTTATCACTCTGTAGATAATTGTTAATTATTTTTCCCCGTGATTATCATGGAAGAGAAACATGGCTTTTAAAAACTGTGAAATTAAATTGGAAGGGAGTTTCAAGCAGTCACAATCCCCTTTGCCCTGACATCCCAGATGGTGCCGACACTTTGTGTTCATAGTTACGCAAAATGACAGATGTCGGGAAGCAAATATTTTCAGCATATTAGTAAGAATGAACACACTGCCGCTTTCTGTATTAGCAGCTATGGTGCTGAAAAAGAATGCTGATGAGAACTTTCCCTGCTAGAGTAGGAAGAAAGATTCAGGCACTCTCTTCAATAGCTCAGTGTCTGGATCTGCACACAAGGACTCTCCAACCTGAGTTTTCTCCTAGTCATTCTCTAGCCACTTGCTGTGTGGCTTTGGCTGTGTTCCTATTGGGATGAGAGAGGGGAATGGACGAATAAATAGACAAGAGAGACTAATAAAGAGATGGTAACATCTTATTTATTCAGCATCATAATCAGGAAGTGACATATGCACAAAATTTTCCAAATATCTGAAGCTTATTTTAAGTTCTGAAACACATTTCCAATTTTGAGGGAAATCTCCCTGATACTTATCACACAGTTAACTTCTCAGTGTGGACAGATAAGATGGAACATAATCTCTTTTTTTTTTTTTTTTTCAGTACTAGGGATGAACCCAAGGTCTTTGCGCTGTGCTACAACCCAAGGCCTTTTTCATTTTGACATAGGGTCTTATTAAATTGCTGAGTGGCCTGGGCTAGGCTTAAGTTTTGCCATCCTCCTGTCTCAGCCTCCTGAGTGGCATGTACCACTGCACTGGCTCTTAGCCTCATCTTTCTGCCTTAGGCCTTGTCTTAGTTAGATTTTCTAGAGCCAATGGTTTGTAAGAGAGCAGATTTAATAGAGGACATTTATAAGTTACAATATTCACCCATAAGCCAAATGCAGGAAGTGCCAAATGTCTGTCTAGGCACTGGAGACCTGAAAGATCCAATCAAGGGCTGGGAGCCCACAGCACTGTCCCATGTATGTCCATGTCTGCAGATGATGGGTGAAGAAATCTTTACTGGAACCAGGATATGATGCTCGCAGCAGAGATGACGACTAGAGCTCCCCTGAAGCAACAGCAGCCATCCTCGACCACAGCAAGGCCCTGAGCTCCTTCCTCGAGGAGAACAGCCAAGTTCCTTTCAGGAGAACCAGCCGCAGCAGAGCTCCTCCTGGGGAACAACCTACAAACGATCTTCTGCTCCCACTCTGCTTTATGTTGCGTGAGCAACAATCCTCAGGTGGATCTTCTATGCCCGGAATCACACCAGCTCAGTCCAGCTGGGCGTTCTGGCGCACGTGGACCACATTAAATCCACCACAGGCCTGTTGGTAGGAAGGCTGAGTGGGTGACTTCACTGTGTGAGAGCACAAAGGGCCAAAAGGCTTCTCAGCGGGGCTACCCGAGTCTGACGGCCAAGAGTCTGAAATGCTGAGAAATGATTAAAGACTCCAAGTCCCGGTCTTATGGAGCCTATGCTATCTGTAGTAAGATAACAAGAAATCCATCCCAGGCAGCTTATAGTGAAAATGAAGAAAACCAAGGACATATGGGAAGGATTCAGAGAAAATAAAAACAGATTTCCTTAAAAGGAGATATTTAATTGCTGCTGACTTCTCAACAGGAACAAAGCCAAAAAGAGCTGTGATGATATCTCCTTGTTGCTTGAAGAAAATAAACACCAACATAGAATCCTATACCTGGTGTAGACGTGTTTAAATAATGAGAGCGAATAAAATAATCTTCAGACAAAAGTGGAGCGTTCACCATTGGCAGATTTCACACCAAAGGAAATCTGAAAGAATGTATTTTAAGTAGAAGCAAAATGAAGACAGATGGATGGGCTGAGATATAAAACAGAACGGCAAGCAAAGAAAACACAATGGAGCCAAGAAGAAGAATGAAGTCACAGCATTTGGAGGAAAGTGGATGGATCTTGGGGACATAATGTTATGTGAAATAAGTCAGACAGGGAAAGCTGAATGTCGCATAGTTTCTCTTACATGAGAAAGCCAAAATACAGGTTACTCAAAGAGTAATATCCACCCATATTATGGAGAGCAATTGTTTTTACTTACTAAGATATTGATCTCATCCAAAAACACCCCTATAGATCACCCAGAATAAGGTGTGAGCAAATATCTGGGCACACCATTGTCCAGTCAAGTTGACATACAAAATTAGCCATTCTAAAACTATGTAAAATAGATGGGACCAATAGAAAGGTAGACTTGATGCCCCAAAATATCAGTAATCACATTATGTGTAAAGAGACTGTGTGTTGCATTTAATGGAGATCTGCTTTGGTCTAAAACTCTCTTCTCAACTTGACCACTTCCAAGGATGCCTGCGTCCATTGCAAGTCACTCTACAGAAGCCCTTGACTTTAACTTTTCTCCCTCAGGAGGGAGACTTAGACTGTGGATTTGCAGGTCTACAAGTTAGAATTGCTGCTCCTTGTGTCTGCTCGCAATGTCTTGTGGGGTGAGTTAGAATTTCGCAACACATGAAGGTTCTGCCGTCTTGTAACTGCGCTGACTCTTTACCTTCCCGGGGTACTCCTCTAATCTGTTCACATTTTGTTCCTGGTGGAGTGGAAAACTGATTTCCTAATGTCTGTGCCTGGTTTTCACATATCTGTGCTCTGGAAGCATTGATGACGAAGGCAACAAACTTGGTTCATTAATTTTAGCTTCCTCTGCTGTTTCAGCATCATAGATCATTTAAAAAAAAAAAAACCTAACAACATAAAGAAAGAAAAAGGATGTGCACATATCACTGTGATATGATGATTTTAATTCTTCTGGGAAGATACCCAGCAGAGGAATAGCCGGGTCAAATGGAACCTCTAAAAATAATTTAAAAATTAAAAAAAAAAAAAAGAAAGAAAAAGGACAAAAAAAACCTCACTAAAACACTGACTTGGAACTGGTAAGTGATATCTTTTAGATTCAGTTTTTTTTTTTTTTAAAGAAGCACTTTTCATATGAAAAAGAAAACAAGAAGATATGGAATATACCTTTCTAAAATAGCTACCTTTTCTTTCACTACAATTTCTCTTTCATCATTGTTATAATAGCATCATGAAGTGTTAGCAATCTGATCATAACTATGGCTTAGTTACGCATTTATTCTTCCACATTTCTGGAATGCCAATTATATATGTAGTGCAATGTGAGATGCACTGAGGATACGAGGTGAAGGAGAGATGTTTTAGTAATGTTATGTTTTGTTTTGTTTTGTTTTTTGAGACAGTTTCACTATGTAGTTCAGGCTGGACTTGAACTCACTTTGTAGCCCAGGCAGGCCTTGAACTCGTGGTAATCATCCTGCCTCAGCTTCCCAAGTGCTGGGATTACAGGCCTGGCTAGTAATGTTCTTTTATCTTATATATGTGCCTGGCTTTCTTCCTAACTTATTTTATGGTCATCCTATTCCTCAGATAATAAATGAAATCACTAGTGAAGATTAATGCAATCTTCTATGCACTTATTAAAAAAAAAAGACTTTTTTTTTGGTGCTGGGGATCCAGCTCTGGACCTTGCACTTACTAGGCAAGCACTCTAACCACTGAGCTAAATCCCCAACCCTAGACTCTTTGGCTGCTTGGTTTCTCATCTTCAAATTAGCAGTAGGAATTTAAAAGTGAGTTACACAAATGACTTAAATTTTCTGTGCCTCAATTTCTTTGTACATACCTGTCTCAGTTACTTTTTTCTTGTTGCTGAGACAAAATACCCAACATCCAAAGTTAAGAGAAGAAAGGTTTATTTGGCTTACAGTTTGGTGCTGGGGATCTAACTCTGGGCCTTGCAGAAGTTTCAGTCTACAATCAGCTGGGTCCAAGGCAGGGTGGCATGGCAGACAGGCAGAAGGCAGCAAGGCAAGCAAGGGATACAAGCAAGGGGGTAGGCAAGCCTCTTCCCATCCCTTACATTTTATCCAGGTTACCTGGCTTTAGGGTGGGCCACCCTTAATCCTAATACCCTGAATCCTAGCATCACATCCTCGATCCCAGCAGAACTGTGCCAAACCAATCAGTGGACTAATTTAGCAATCACACATGTTAGATCCAGCCCCACCTATGACCACAGGAGGCTTTGGGGGGACATCTAGACACAAACCATTACAATATACATTGAGGACTGTTGGAAATAAATGAGTCAATACATGTAAAACGTTTAGACTAGTACTTAACACATAGACAACACAAAATAAATGTTATTTTCATTCATCTGTGAATTTATTGAGCACCTACTACACCTTTCCTGTCCTAATAAGCAAACGTATAAGCACAAAGATTTTAGGGTTGGCTAATTGTTTCCATACCCCTTTCTCATTCCTTTTAGCAGCAAATTTCCAAGAGACATATCTTTCCATAATTGCATCTCTGCCTCCTCACAGCTGGTTCACACTTAAATCCTCAGCATTATGCACCATGACCATGGTCCCTTTCAGGACCTGCACTATTGAAAGTCACTAAATATCCCCAAAGTCCAGTAAGACACATCTGTAGTTCTCGAAGTCTTAAAAGCATTTGACCCCTGACACGTATCATTCTTGGGGTTTCTCTGACATGGTGGTGGCAGAGTTTGCCCATCTCTTTGAGCTTTTTTCGCTTTTGTCTTTCTTCTGTCCCAAGAACAAGGCTTCTCCAAAATTTTGTATTCATTATCTTGTCTTACTTCCGTATTTACCTTCTTGGAAGATGTCACACATTTTCACGAGGTCAATTGGGAGAGGTTGAGTATTACAGAAGCCAAGAGGACAGGCTCCTCGAGAGTGTTTCCCAGCACCAACAACTCATTATCCAGTTCTCCAGACACAAGTGTCCTACTGTAGTAGGAGTAGGGTGTGGCTAAGGTTGACTGGCAAGGGGGCGTGACCTGGAGGAGTAGTTTGGACCTGACATCAACCATGGAGGAGTAACGGGGACTTGATGCCAACCTTGTGGGTGTGGCCTGGGCCGGAAGTCAGCTGCAGGCACCGATTGTAAGCACCGCCCTCTTACACCCACAGTAAGGAGGTCTTGCGAGTTTCCAGGGAACCCCGTTGTATAAATAGAAGTGACACGGGAAGGAAGCTCTCTCTCTTCCTTTCTACAGCTCCACCAGGGAAAGCACTCTCCCTTTCCCGTCCCGTGGGGAGACGGTGTCTGTGCACCCAGCACCAAGGCCATCATGCCTTTTCATAGTAACTCCTACTGTGCCTTTCAGGCACAGTACACATTTTTCCGTTTCTATTATTGTGCTCAACTTTTCTTCTTTTCTCTATAATTTTGAATAAAACTTTAGAACTATTTTTTGCAACCCTCTTTCAATTCTTTGAGGAGGGGAAGAACTCAAGAATATCAGAAATTTATCCAATAAAAGTACAATTCAATTCTGACACAAATTGAGTGTTGGATTCCACAGATTTAAGGGTTCAGTCACAGAAACCCCCTTCTACTTCTGGTATCAGACAAAAGTCCCTGCCACCCATACTTCTCGTGAACCAGCTATAACTCAACGGTTCCCACCACACCCTTGTCAGGTTCCATAACTTGACAGAACAGCTCACAGAACCCAGGGAAAGAGTCTGCTGCATCTCCTGGCTGATTATAAAGGACACAACTCACAAACGGCAAGAGAAGAGAAGCAGAGACAAGGTACAGGGAAGTGGGGGCAAACTTATGGCACACGCGCCACGACCAGCATGGAAAATCCTAAAACACTCGCCATCACTGGCAGAGAGTGAGGGTTCCAGGAGCATCCATGCCCTCTCTTAGTACCTCCGACTAGCACACCTTCGTGGCTCAACAGCCTGTAAACTCATCAACTCTTGTTCAAGGGGTTTGGGTTTTTTTTTTGGTGGGGCAGTGCTGGGGATCGAACTCAGGGCCTTGCACTTGCTAGGCAAATGCTCTACCACATGAGCTAAATCCCCAGCTCCTTGTTCAAAAGTATTTATGGCACTCAGTCTCCAAGTTTCCTCCTTCCAGGAGGTCAGTAGGTGAAGATGGAAGTTCCAAAATTCTAATTATTTGATCTTTCTGGTATCACTTCCACCCTGAAGCAATTTAGGGCCCCCATCCTAAATCACCTCATTAACATAATTTAGTTGTGCCAAGGCCATTAAGAATTACAAAAGACTCCAGGTGTGGTAGTGCAAGCCTGTGATCCCAGCCCTTGGGAGGCTGAGGCAGGAGGATTGCTGTGAGTTTGAGACCAATCTGGGCTACACAGTGAGTTCAAGGCCACCTAGAATACATAGTAATACCCTGTCTCAAAAAAAAAAGAAAATGACCAAAAAGAATTACAAAAGACACTCTCATCATTCAAGAAATTCTAAGAGTTTTAGGAGCTCTGTGCCTAGAACTGGAGACAAAGACCAAATATTGTATATTTCTGATTAAACTGTAGCTACAGAGCCAGACTACCTGGGTTTGACCTCAGCTGCCACGACTTAGGAGCACAGCAGAATGTCTTGGGTCATCTCCACGTATTCTAGTTTCCTCATTGTTTAAATGGTGGTAATAATAGGACCTACTTACTGGGTTTGTTGTGGGGATTAAGTGAGCTCATGAAAACATCTACAACAGTACCTGGCACAAGGGAAGCACTCCGGGCGTTTGATCACTCTTCATTCCCAAGCTCATCCCACAGTAAGATAAAATTCTACTTTCCCTGTCACCAACAGGTTGAATTCCAAAGTGCTCTCAGCTTGGCAAAGCCTTCAATTCCATGTTATTCATAGCAAGTTGTTTAATACGTGTTAAAGAAGGAGAGATTGGGCAGAGGTGTCCTCTCATCTAAGTGGAGACTTGGGGAGCAGAGCATTTGGGGTGTTTCTAAAGGCGCACGAGTGAAGTTTAGAGAACTCTACCCTTTGGAATACAAATACTTAGAATACACCTGGGTTTTCGGCATGCCTGTCAGCACCGTTAATATGTCAGATAGGTTCCTGTCTTAGTCCATTGATGCTGCTATAACAGAATGCCACAGATGGGGTAATTTATAATGAACAGAAATTTATTGGCTCCTGGCTCTTGAGGCCTGGAAGCTCAAGGTAGAGGGACCACATTTGAAGGCCAGTGGCAGGAGGCATCGCACCAGTGACAGAGGCTGAGGACTAGCAAGAGAGGGCAAGAGGGGACTCAACTTGATTTTATAAAAGCCCACGTCCACATAAGGAACCTACTCCAGCAATCATCACATTAATCCATTCATGAGGCCTCTTGGTTGCTGGAAGAATATTAGTATTTCCATTATAAAATGTTAATTCAAATCCAGATGCTATAGGGCGGAGTTCACTGTGTTCCATTAAAATTTTTGAATTCAAGAGTGCTTGTGTGCTGACTCTTCCCGGGTTATTCCACGGTTCTCCTTGAAATGGGACAAAATCAGCTGATTCATTAATCTTATCATGACACAATGGTAAGCAATAAATTCAAAGACAAACCCATGCAGGAAAATCAGGTTGCAAGAATTAATCATTCTTACACACCAACTTGTCTTGCCTTTATACTATTTTTGGGTGAATACTGCAGTTTAATTTATGATGATTCATAGAATCTTTCAGAGTATTTGCTGGAATTTGCTTTTTTGATGCCAGCGAAGTCCTATGCTTCTTTCTAGGCCCAGTTCAAGTCATACCTAGTGTGAAGCTTCTCCAGTAGCTTTAGTTAGCCTTTATTATGGACTGACTGCTATGTGACCCCAAACTTATATGCTGAAATTCTGATCCTCATTGTGGTGATATTAGAAGCTGGGACTCCGGGAGGTAATTAGTTCATGAGTGATATTAGTTGGCTCTCCCATCACTGATGGGATGGCTTTCCCATACCTGACATGGCAATTTAAAGAAGGAAAAGTCTGTATTTGGCTGGTGGTTTCAGAAGATTCAGCGTATGGTCAGCTGACTTCAGGGCAGAAATGGCCTGGCAGACGGGCCTGATGGAAAGCTGTTTGGCCTGTGGCAGCCAGGAAGCAGAGAGACCAGGAAGGAGCTAGGGATGAGAATATAGCCTTTCAGATCATGCTTCCAATGACCCACCTCTAGTAACCAGGCTCCGCCTCCTAACAACACTCCAGCTATGAATTCATCAATGAATTACCCTGCTGATGAGTAGAGCGTCCCCATGATCCAGTCATCTTCCAAAAAGCCCACTGCTAAACACATAAGACTCTGGTGGGACATTTTAGGTCTAAACTGTAACATGAGGTTAGAACCCCCAGGAAACGGATTGGTGAGGTTATCAAAGAGACCCCAAGAGCACCTTTGTCCTTTTTCTGCCATGTGAAGATACAATGAGAAGTCACCAGTCTGTAACCTGAAAAAAAGCCCTCACACAAATCTAGCAACGCTGGTACCTTGGTCTCAGTTTTCCACCTCCCCAGGGGTGACTGTTTACAAGCTGCCTAGTGGATGGTGCTTTGCTATAGCAGTCTGAACTAAAACATTCCTAGCCCACTATTCCGATAGGTTAATCATTGTAATCATCTGGGAGTTTTGGGGGGAACAATTCCCGGGCCAGACTTCTAGAGATTCCCATTAAGCAAACCTTGGGGAAGCTCAGAAATCAGTAACTGTACAAGTTTTCTTGGTGATTGTGATGATCAGAATTGGAAGCCACTGGTCCATCTTAGCCATTTAAGACTTAGAAGTGCAGTAGATGAGCATTAGAAAGAATGTTTCCCTGAGACCGAGTGTTCCAAGAACTATTTCCTATGCACAAGCTGTGTCCTGACAAGTGTCCCTTTAGTACTACTTTCTCTTAGGCCATCGTGATTTGAGGAAGAAAAGGCATCTGGCACAAACCAAGGCCTCATTTCCCCCCCTTTCATTTTATTTGAATTGGGAGCTACTGAGACCGAGAGTTGGGAATTGTATCCTTCAGGAGAGCAGCAGATCAAAGTCTCACAACGCCCCCTGCTAGGTTCCTGGAGCTTCCCTGGTTCCTGCTTTCTTGAGGCCCATTGCATTCAGATTTTCCTTGAATTCGGTAAAACATTCTGCATTAATTTCTTTGAGCTGGCGTAATAAACCACCAGCAAAAGGGTGGCTTAAAACAACAGGCGTTTATTCTCTCATGATTCACGAGGCCGAAAATCTGAAATCAAGACTGTTGGCAGGGCTGGTTCCTCCTGGAGGCTCTGTCTGAGCTTCTGGTTGCCGGTGATCCTTGGTTGGCATCTCTTGGTTGGCGAATGTATTGTTCTAATCCCTGCCTCTACCTTCACATTGCCTTCTTTTCCACGTCTCTGTGTCCTCTACTCTTCATTTTAGGGCACTGGTTTCTTCTCAAGATCCTTAACTAATTATATCTGCAAAGACTCTGTTTCTAAATAAGGTCATACTCTGAGGTTCTGAGTGAAAATGAAATTTTGGAAGGACACTATTCAACCCACTACGCATTTGCTTAAGTAAGGAGACAAAGACAATACAGTATGCTCAAAATCCGAAGGTAGAGAGGGGGCTGTTCTTTCTTGGCATTTCTATAAATTCCATAAGGAACTCAGGAGTAAGCTTATGTCATATGACCTCCTCTGGACCAATCACTGTGGAGGTGGGCGTTCTGATTGGTCAGCCTGAGTCACGCACTCAGTTGCATCAGGAAAAGAGATTGACGTGATTGCCAGCCTCAGCAGAGTCTCGCAGGACAGAGAAGAAAAATTCCTAAAGAGAAAGAATGTTGGATGGATCCTGCATCTGCTCTGTAAGTGCAGTCCCTCAACATCACTACAACTCGTTCTGGTTTCAGATTTGAAGGAAAAATAAAAAATTGCAATCAACATTGATATAGATCATAAAATTGTCTCCCAAATACTCTTTCCTCCTAGGGACTTAGAGGGTTTCAGTTATGGAACTCCATAACTGCTTATTTACAAAAGATAAAAATTATAAAGGACCTAAACCTGTCTCCCTGTCTTAGAATTATTTTATCCATAAAATAACTGTCTCCATCTAAAGAAATTACAGTTATTCACACGTACATAGTACCTTGCACATCCATGTTTGTTCTCGGAATTGATAAATAGATAACTCTGGAAAATAGGCATGTGCTATTATTTCCATTTTAAAGATTTGGGAAACCGAGGAGCAGTGTGCATAAGTAATTTACCCGACGTCACACAATCACTTAGTGGCAGAACCAGCCACTGATTCTGCCACTATCGGACGTTAGATCCACCTGATTCTTGATCCCAGCAAGGACAGCAGAGTTGTCCCTTGGTATCTACAGGGAGACTGGTCCCGGGATCCCCCTCAGATGCTCAAGCTGGTCCCGGGATCCCCCTCAGATGCTCAAGCCCCTTATAGAAAATGGCATGGTATGTGCATATAACCTACACACGTCCTCTTGTACGCTTTAGTTTCTAGATTACTAAAATATCTAATATAGTATAACTACAGGGCAAATGGTCATTGAACTGAATTGTCTATGAATAATGACAGAAAAAAAAGCTTGTACATGTTGAGTACCGATGCAACCATCACAGGCCTAGTAAATAATTGACACTTGGTTGGTTGAATCCACATGTAGAGAACACACAGTGCAGGGTGGACTATTCTTTGGCAAACACCTTCTCAGACAACTTCTCCACAGCAAAGAACTACTCTCCTGCTGTGAGACGCTGGTTCCAACTTTTGATCTCACAAACATATTCTTTTCTTCCCGGAAGCACATATTCAGAAGAAATGTGAAGCTCAGAGGCTGGAGCTCCCCAGCCCTTGACTCTCTCTCTGTTCTCATTGAGAGAGTTTTGATAGTTTCTTCTCTTGTTATACAGACAAAGGGCATTCAGTGTGTAGCTTCTTTCTTCTTCGGCACTTGGAGGACTGACTTACACAGTCTCCTAGGGACTTAGTAGCACAGCTTCTTCAGGCTTACTCTCTCCACTCCCGAGGGAAACTATTGTTCTCATTACTCTCAGCATTATCATCAGTGAAGAGCTCCTTTCTTCTTTGGCACTCAGTGACAGTGGGGATTTGTCAGGAGTTAGGTCAACACTTGTGTGTAGACTTCCTGGGCATATTCACGTTGCATGTGTAGGAAGTACTGTTACTGTTCCCCGCATGATTAGCTCCTGGCAGCCATAGCAGAAACCAAATGGTTTCTTCCCCGCCTTTGCAATGCAGAAAATCCAGCCCTCTAGGTCATCTCAGACCTCCTGAATAATTGAAGCACTCCAGAGGAAGGGTAAACGTGATGTGTCCAGTGAGCTAGGCCCTGGCATCCAGACATTTGGTTACATGCCAGACTAGAGGTTGTTGCAAAAGCATTTTTTAGATGAGATTTAAATAAGATTTTGAGTAAAGCTGATCATCCTCCATGAAGTGGGTAGGCCTCATCCAATCAACTGAAGGCCTTAGAAGCAAACAGGCCAAGGGCCTGACAAGAAGAAGGAACTCTGCCAGCAGACTATCTTTTGATTCGAATGGTAGCATCAGTCCTTCTCTGGGTGTCCAGCCTGCTAGCCCACCCTGAAGATTTTTGCAGTCACAAATAGAGTATCAGAAATTCCAACTTCCATGATTGCATGAGTTGTGAGATAAATCTCTCTCTAAATGTAGTTAGATGCACATCCAGTTGGTTATAATCCTCTGTAGAACGTTGGCTAGGATGGTGAGAGTTAGGTGGTTCCTGTTTCAGCATCCCGGAGATGCTCAGACTTAATTAAAAACAAATGAAGAGGGCTGGGGATTGAGCTCAGTGGCTAGAGTGCTCGTCTAGCAAGCATGAGGCCCTGAGTTCAATCCCCAGCACCAAAAAAAAAAAAAAAGGAATGAAGGAGACATTTCTTTAATAATTAATTAGTCTTATAATCACACATAGAGTAGCCTTTAGGAAGAAATGTTTTTGACCTTTCCTCTTCTCTGTAAAATCCACACATTTCCATTAGCTTCTCTTGGTATTTGGGCTACTTTCCTTTTGACAATCCATTTCTTGAAAACTTGTCCTCAAAAATGATCTGAGAGACTGACACAGCCAGAGACCACAGAAGACAAACAGACTCCAGGGTCCTTAGCCTGTTATGTAAAAGGATGATCTGTGTTTTTTTCTGAAGTGGTCAGGGACTTGAAAGCTGTTCTTGCTAAAAATGAAACAAACAAACAAACAAAACACAATGACTCCCCGTGAGGGCCTGTAGGTACCCAATAGGTGACTACAAGCAGAATAAAGCTGGATTTTCATTCTGTGCCTGTCTCCTTTATTACCTTAAAATTTTGGCTCAAATCCCTGCTCTACTCTGCTTATAGGCATGTTCATTGTTTAGGGAGTGACTAAAAGCTGGCAACATTAAGTTGCTTAGCCCTAAATTCACATAATCTATCTCATCCCCCTTCAAGAGTGAGGACAGCAACATAAAGAGATTTACCAAGATACTCAACTACCAACGCGTGCCGAGAAGTCTCTAGTCATTGTCCCCAGCCTATGGATTCCAGCAGATCCTCTACAAGACTGAGACTGTCCCAAGCAGAGAAAACCATCTTGTGGAGAATGAATTGTCTCCTTGAGCAGCGAGGACCCTTCCTGGTGCCATATATTAAAACCAGGACTGAGATAATGATCAATGTGACCTTAACCCCCCCCAACAAATCCATAAAAGCTGGTCTTTTCTTGTGAACGGGCAGATCTGATCCTCATCAAAGCTGTGCTGTCCTCAGCTCTTCAAGCTAAAGTAATTTCCTTATTTTTGCTTACTAACTCTGCCTAATAACTCTGATTGTGCGTCCCACAGACTTATCCTGAAATTCTTTTTTGTGACAGTGAGTTAATACCCTATCCACAAGATTGAGTTGAAGGCCCTATGGCCTCTTTGGGAGGATCTTCCTGGACCCTGTCCAGGGATAAGACCGGTGGAAAATGCAGAGTGAGCTTTCTCTAAGGATGACACAGCCAGTGTTTGTCTTGACCTCCCCTCTTCAACTCCCCAAATCTAATGAGAATGATACACAAGATAATTCTTAAAAGAATAAACTGATAAGAGAGCCGGAAAAGAAGAAAAGGGGCATTCACTGGATCAGAATTTGGTGTGTGCACAGAGGGCCTTTCTGGAATATTGTAAGCAAGTGGCATCAGACTAATGTAAGAGAAACCAAGGCAGAGAGAGTACAGAAAACTGAGTGGCAGGTTACAGAGAGAAGTTATTTGTCCCAAGTGGAGCCCCAAAGAAACTGCAAGCCTGAGATCAACAGTAACACACAAACATCAGTTCAAAGACTGTTTGAGAATAAAAAGACTGCAGCTTGTCATGCCTTTTCTGCACACTGGCACACTGCATCTAGAAACTTCCTGTATATCAATAGGAAAAGGACAGAGAGTCAAGTAGACATGTGAGTAAAGTACATTAATATTCAAAAGAAATGCAAATGACTTTTGGACACATGAAAATATGCTCAAATTCCCTAGTAAGTAAGTAAAATCAATGACAACATTATGCTATACTTTGCTCATTTGAAAGCTGATACTATTCTGTTTAAATAGTATGAGTGAATGGATTCTGCCACTTTAGGTAAGAGTTTGAAGGTATGGTCTTTTGGATGGTAATTTGTTGTTTTAGTCACTTCTTTGTCATTGGTGGGATTTAATACCTTAATACCTACACATTAAAGGAGGAGAGATTTATTTGGACTCACAGTTTGTAGAAGTTTCAGTCCATAATCAGCTGGCTCCCAGGCAGGGCGGCATGGCAGAGGGGCATCACAGAGGAGAAGCTGCTCATTTCATGGTGGTAGGGATGCAGAGTCAAAGAAGGAGCCCAGGAGGGAGGTAAACCCTTCCAGGCCACGCCCCAGTGACCTGTCTCTTCCAGCTGGCCCCACATCTTAATAGCAAGTCAGCTATAATCCAGTCCCCAAGCCCTACAACCCAATCACCTCTCCAAAGTGCCACTTTCGAGTGCTCTTGGCTTTGAGAGCATATATATAAACCATAAGAGTTGTGGTTTTTAAGATTCTTTTTATTAATACATGTCTGTGTTACATAGTGAATGCATTCACTGTAGGTATAGAACATCTTAGTCCTTTTTACCTCCCCTTCTGCCCTTCTTCTCTTCTCCTTCCATCCCTAGATATCCCCTTCATATCTGCAAAAGTTCTACTTCCCTGTTGTCTATTGACTTATTTTGCTCTGCAAATTATTCATACTTTGTGCTTGCCACATAAAAGAAACCATACAACACTTAACCTTCTATGTCTGATTTATTTTGCTGAGCATTAATGGAATTCCTATTTTTAGTGTTTTGAGTTAATTGTGGTGTTGATTTGCATAAGAAATGCCGAGTTTAGCACAGTTCTGGGAGTGTCTGGATGACTGAGTTGCTGAAGAGGAAAGACCCACATGGGTGTGGGTGGCACCAGCCAACAGGGTTGTAGCCTGGATGGAATAAAAAGGGAAACAAGGGAGTCACATTTTTTGTTTCTTCAGAGGAGTCCAGTTTTCTCCATCACCTTTGGGCATTGTGGTAGACCTAATATGGTCAACTTGCGCCAGAACGCCCAGCTGGACTGAGTTGGTGTGATGCTGGGCATACGAGATCCACCTGAGGGTTGTTGCTGATGCAACATAAGGCAGAGTGGGAGCCGTACCATTGGCGGGCTGTTTTCCCAGGAGAAGCTCTGCTGCGGCTGGTTCTTCCGGAGGGGGCTCAGCTGTCCTCATCAAGGAAGGAGCTCGGGGCCTTGCTGTCGTTGAGGATGGCCGCTGTTGCTTCAGAGGAGCTCTGGTTGTCATCTCTGCTGTCAGCATCGAATCCTGGCTCCAGCCATCATGTGCAGACATGGACGTACGTGGGACAGTGCTGTGGGCTCCCAGCTCTCAATTGGATCTTTTGGGTCTCCAGTGCCTAGATGGACATTCAGCACCTTCTCCATTTGGCTTTCTGGGTGAATATTGAATATTGTAAATGTCCCCTATTAAATCTGCTCTCTTAAGACCATTGGTTCTGAAAATCTAACTAACACAGGCATCCATCTCTAGACTTGGAGGGCAGCTTCTCCAGCCTTTCAGCCCAGACTGTTCAGTGCAGACCTTCAACTTCCCAACATGGGCTTGTGTGGGACTCTACAAGCCTTTGGCTTTTGACTGGATTCTCCACTCTCCAGCATGCAGACAGCCCTTTTGCAGGTGGTCATTGGAAGTCTGTCTTGTAAAGCCTTGTAAGTCATATATACTCTATTACATTATATTAAATCCATTTCTCTATTGAAACCTAAATGATACATGAGGTGTTTTCATTTTCCTACAAATGACTCAAATTTATTCTTCTTCTTGGTTGACTATTACTCCATTGTGTACACATAACATTTTCTTTATCTATTTATTAGTTGATGGACATGTGGTCTGTTTTGAAGATTTAGCTGTTGTGAGTTGTGCTGTTATAAACTTGGGTATGCACATGTCATTATGGCATGATGTTTCAAAATCTTTCAGGAAAATACCAGGAACAGATATAGCTCGATGGAACTGAATTCTATTTTTAGTATTTTGAGGAATCTTCATATTGGTTTCCATAAGTCAGTCAGACAAAATATTAATAAAGAAACATCAGAGTTAAACTATGCCATTGGGCAAATAAACTTAACAATAGCTACAGAGTATTTCACCCAACAACTTTTTTTTTTCTCTGAAGTCCTTGGAACTTTTGCCAAAAAAGACGACAATTATAAATATCTGTGTATCAAATGTTGGCGCATATTCAACAAACTTAAAGAAGAAAAAATAAACTAATTGATTTAAGCAATAGAATACAAGATATGAATGATCAATTTGGTAAATTAGAAATTATGAAAAGCAAGCAAGGAGAAATACAAGATATGAGAAATTAAACAGAAAGCATAGCTAACATATTCAACCAATAAGAGCACAGAGTATCAGCCCACCCCCAGAAGTGTGCCACTCAGATTGCTGCATTTTAGTCAGTTGTGTATATCTCTTCCTGCTCTGCATTCAGGTCACATGGGGAGCTTGAAATTGGCTGTGGTGTATTTATTTATACCACAGCAATTGGCAAACATTACAAATCAGGGCCTCCCTGCCCCAAAATTCTTTTTTACACATTAACCTGCATATAGACTTGTGGCTCTACCCCATTCAAATGTTTACCTTATGCAGCCTCACCTAAGGAATTTATAAAGAATGGCGGAAGGAAGGAAGGAAGTGAGAGGGAGGAAGGGAAGAGGAGAGGGAGGAAGCAAGGGAGGAAGCAAGGGAGAAAGGAAGGGAGGGAGTTTTCTTCACTGTTTGGGACTTCTGTTTGTTTGTTTTGCAGTGCCAGGGATGGAACACAGAAGCCTCACAAATGTTGGTAAGTAAGTGCTCTACCACGGAGCTGTACTCCCAGACCCCAGGGGTTTTTTTGTTTGTTTTGTTTTTTGTAGGGAACATCAGCTACTTTGGTATTTGAAAGGATACAATGATTGCTAATAAGCTGTTTTTTTTCATAAATAATAGTATTTATTTAGAACTATGTAAGAAATCAAAATTTCTACCATCCTAAATTAAGATAGTTACTGTTGGCTAGAAAAGAAATAGTTAAGTATGGCATAATTCTTTCATTTTACAACTCACAGAGATTGACACTTCAATCTTCACATTGCCCAAGACAAGAGTGTTTAGATGGCAATAAAATAAAATCAGATCAGACTTTCAGACAAATCCCTTTACACGTATTTTGACACAACTGTATGAGTGAAGGTTCTTCAGAGAAACAACCAGGAGGATATATATGTTCACTGTTGCTCACTTTGAACACACTTATCCCATTGTTCTTGCTACTTTCTGAAGCAGTTCTGCAAGTTCTCCTTTGTGTCTTGCTTGCACTGTTGTGGCTGCTCCCATGTCCTGACTTGTTTCACAGTATTTACCCATCATAGTCATTTTGACTTTGTGGAAGAGCCAGAAGTCTCATGGTGCCGGATTTGGCGAATAAAGCAGATGAGGACACCTCTTAATATTTTTATGAGCCTGCTTTACTATTGAATGGCACTCAGCAGCAGCATTCATTGTATTTTTTTATAATCATACTCCGTAAAGCCACTCATGAGAGACTTCCAGAACTGCTTCAGAAAGCGGCAAGAATGATGGAATAAGTGTTAGAAATAAGGGGAAATATTTTGAGGGCTATTAATGGCAGTGTGTCTTTTACTGTAATAATTTTAAAAATTTGAACATTCACTGTATTTTTAGACTACCCCTTGTATCCATGTGTGTGTGTGTAGAGGTGAGACACCTGTATCTTTTTGGTTTTGCAGTACTGAGGATCCAAACCAGGGCCTCACATATGACAGACAAGTGCTCCACTGACCTACATCCTATCCCCAGTGGTTTGTCTTTGTATCTGTATGATAGAGTGTGTGTGTGTGTGTGTGTGTGTGCGCGCGCGCGTGAGAGAGAGAGAAAGGGACAGAGAAACAGAGAGATACAGAGACAGAGAATTAAAAGTTGTCCATATGACTGGAGCCCAGCAAGTCTGAAGTCTGCAGGGCAGGCCTGCACCCCAGATACTCAGGGAAGAGTTGATGCTGCAGTCTTGAGTGTAAACTTTGCAGCGTAGTGCAGGCCGGCTGAGCACACGGGCAGAGTTCCTATGTTTCAATCTTGGGGCAGAATTCTTTCTTCTTGAAACCTCAGCCTCGGCTCCTAATGATGTCGTTGATTGGATAAGGCCACCCAAATTATGGAGGGTAAATCCGCTTTCCTTAAAGCCAATTCGTTGTAAATGTTAAACCAGTCTATGAAATACCTTCATGGCACCATCCGGTGTCATGGTGGACCAAATAACTGAGCATGTTAATGTGATGAACCAGCCAAGTTGACATGCAGAGTGAACTATTGCACAGTTATCTGCTTTCAACAGACCACTGATTTTCTTTGGGAGTCATTTAAAAAAAAATTTTTTTTTTTGGTCCGGGGGATCAAACTCAGGGCCTCGTGCTTGCAAGGCAAGTGCTCTAACACTGAGCTAAATCCCCAACCCCTCATTTTAAAAATTTGACTTAATTTTTTCTTAGCCCTGTATAGCCAGCAAGCAATTAACCCTTAGCTGATTGTATATGTGCTGCCGAAGCGAGCACAACCCTTAGCTGATTGTAAAGGGTTTGCATACAAATCTAATTAGAAAAATTGATTTGCGTGTGTTAGGAAACATTTACTGCATTACTTTGGATGATTTTTATTTTTATTTTTATTTTTTTGGTGCTGGGGATCGAACTCAAGGCCTTGTGCTTGCAAGGCAGGCACTCTAGCCACTGAGCTAAATCCCCAGCCCTGATTTTAATTTTTGTATTCTCTTCTTTGTGATCCTACATTGGATTTTCACTGATGGCGTTCTTTGATTCAGCTATTTGGAGAAAACATAGATATTTTCATTAAACATGTGTCACCGGAAGGGCTTAGGTAAACAGCTGTGAGAGTCTTGCGGCACAGACAGAGCTCATGGGCAGAGGCGTGGCGGATGCAGGCTCCATCTCTCAGCATGCTGCGGGTGGGGGGGTCACTTAGTCGGTCAAGTTGGACTAATGTGGGCTGGGACTCCAAGAGAAGGACTCATGTTCCCCAGCCCCTCTCAGTTGCTCTCCTTTTTATAGAGCAAGCATGACGGTGGCCTTGCCAGCTGGGACAAAATGGGTGCTTGCGTATTCCAGCAGGCTGAAGGCAGTGACAGCTGCTTGGGGAATTAGCTGTCTGGACCGCCCGTCACCAGCTACTGTTGACCTTGTGGCCAGCTGCATTTGGGCACAGCCCTCTTGCTGAGGGAAGAGGAGACGCTGGGCTCGTTTAAATTTTGTGGCACACACAAATCTAAGTCTTCAAGTTCAGACCATTCTGTTCATCTTTCCACAAATCATGTAGATCATTTATAAGTAAAACCAATCTTAAAATACGGGTTGTTGAGGGAACATAAAACAAGACCTTTTTTGGCCACCCTCTTTCCCTTCATCACCTTCAGAAGTTACTGCTTTGCAACAATCTTTAGATTGTCTTTATACAGAGTCCCTCCAAGAAAGAACATAGGAATCGATATCCCATAAGCAGATCCTGTGGTGAAGCTGCCACGAATCAGAAGTAGCCTCAATGGGGCATGGTGATGTTACAATCTACTCTTTAAATAAGGCAATGAGTGCAAACCATTTAAATGGTTAGGGTTTAATAGTTCTATAAAACTTTTTTTTTTATGGTACTTGTGATTGAATCTAAGGCCTTGGAACTAAGCTACATCCTCAGCCCATTTTATTCTATTTATTTATTTATTTATTTGAGAGAGCATCTCAGTATATAGTCCAGGCTGTGCCTAAACTCATTATGCAGTCCAGTCTGGCTTTGAACTTGTGATCTTCCTGTCTCAGCATCCCAAGTGCTGGGATTACAAATGTATGTTACCATGCTTGGCTAACACAAAATTCTTTAAATGTTTAAGCATTTAGGGCTACATTTTTTTTTTACCTCTAGTGTATTTTAATCTATCATCTGTCAGTGTCACAGAAAACTTCCTTTCCATACTCATGTGTCCAATAAGCTAGCCACTGGCCATACATACTTACCTAAATTTAAATTAAAATTAACTAGGTATTGTTGTAGTGTTGAGGATTGAGCCCAGGGCCTTGTGTAGGCTAGGCAAGAGCTCTACAACTGAGGTACACCCTCAACCCCTACAACTAACTTTAGTTTAAATGAATAATTAAGTTTCTCAGTCACACTAGTGACAGTTCAAGTGTTCAGCAGCCATTTGTGGCTAGTGGCTCTCACTGGACAGCACAGTTGTAGAATACTTCCATTAGGGCAGAAGGCTACTTCCATTGGACAGTACTACTGACTTTTGGCAGGAAACAAAGTCTTGAATTGTCTGATATCCAAGTCTCATTGAAAGGCTGTTTAAGAAAAGCAATATTTACAGAAGATTGGAGGAAGTATGCCTATTCCTGCGATTTCCTTCAGTTTTAGGCTTGAGTCAAGTAAGGCAATTATTGGCATTTTTGGATTAGAGTTTGGCTCTCTTCAGAACTGCTTTCACGGAGCCACATTTTAGGATGTTGTCTAAGAATTTATTAAGAAATAATATCACAAATACTGCTATTCCAGAAAGTAAAGAATTATTCACATACAATGGGGACCTGTCAAAAAGATATAGCTGTGAGAGTGACTGGGCATTCCTCGGCCACATTTGGGAGAAATTGAGCAGCAAAATAAATGATGATAAAGTAGATTACAGGATTGACTCAGAATGGAACAAAGCCCATAATGGTGTCAATAAATGTGTGGAGGGAAATGAAAATTTCTTCCTAACTGCAGAATGTCAATAAATGAATGCAGAAGGGATGATGGAATTAGAGCATCACCATTTGGCTACCACATTAGTCATAATTGTTTCAAGAAAGAATTAGCAATAGAAACTAGTGTGTGAAGATGTAATAATGTAAACAAGACATTTACACAAATTACAAAATATTTTTAATTATAAAGGTAGAGTACATCTAAAGTGTACCATTAAAATAAAATTAAAAGGTAGAAAGATAGTAACTTTATAACGGAGAAACATGGCAGATAAGCAAGTGTTCAAAGTTAACATCATGAGTAATGAGAAGAGTATGTACCCAGTACCTCCCAACGGAGTCCGGTCAAAAATACATAAACTGAATTTCATCAAGAGGAAACATGTGGAAAAACCCAAACAGGGGGATATTCTACACAATATCTTGCCTATTCTATTAAAAAATATCAAGGTTGTACAAAACAAAGAAGGACCAAGGAAGCATTCCAGATTTAAAGATCAAAGAGACAATGATAACAAAGTACAAGTCTGATCCTAGATAAGATCCTTGAGCAGAACAAACACATTTTTCTTTTGTCATAAAGGGCATATGAGAAAAATGGTAAAATCTGAAAATGTCTATAGATTAGGAAATAGTACTTTATCAATGTTAATTTCCAGAGTCTGATCATCATATTGTGGTTTTATATAAGAGAATGTCATTGCTTTTAAAAAATATACACTTATATTTAGGAGTAAAGGGGCATAATATCTCCAACAATTTTTCAAAATTATATATGTATTATGAGTATGTACATATATAAATTTATATAGAGAGAGAAAGAGAAAGACTGACAGAGAGAGGGAAGATGATAAAGCAAACACACAGTAAAACAACAAATATGTAACATTTAGGGAATCTAGGTGAAGAATATGTGGAACTTGTTTGTAATATTTTTGTAATTTTTCTGTAGGTCTGAAATTATTTCAAAATAAAAATAACAGAGGGGCCAGGGATGTAGCCCTGAGTTCAACCCCCAGCACTGCAAAAACAAAAGCAAAACTCCAGAAACAACTTATGAAAATCATTCTATATTTGTTGTGGGTGACTTAAACCTCTTTGTGCACCTACTGTGAAACTTAATGTGAGGAAATTCTTATGGAGTTTACATCTATAAAAGTTTTGATTTCCCTCAAAGACCATATAGTTTCACCTTTTGCCTGTTAAAGATATGTAACTGTTTCCCTTTTTACTCTGATCTGCAGAAAGCTGTGAACTACCTTTCTGGCTGTCCTAACTATTTAGAACCCTGTAGAAAATTGTGTTCTCTGTACCCCATAGGTTCTGTCTGTCCTGTATTTCCCTAGTTTTGGTGCCTTTGCTTGTTTATACTTTATCTGCCAAGTCCTCGGTGGACAGACAGGGCGGTGTGTGTGTATTAGCATCTCTGTGGTCTAAGGCGGACCCTATTTTCCGTACCTTTCACTTCTAGCTTGTCTAATGGACTCAACATCCCATCAGGGGCCACCCAGGCTACTCCCCACTCCACCCATTTCACAGGTAGGGAAACTGAAGAGCAGAGACGTTCCGAGCACACAAGTTCACCAGTTTACTAAGCGCAGGAACAGCCAAGAGCTGGACCTGGGCAATCTCTCCACAGCCAGAGTGCGAGCAGGTCCAGCACCACCTCCCTGCGGAGGGGAGGCTGAGGGAGGGCAGGAGTTCGTTTTGTTTCACAGAGAGATCTCCTCAGTACAGAGCTGACAATTCTCAGGCAAGACTTAAACAACCTCCAAAGCGAAATACAAGTCCACGTTAGATTGTTAGCATTTTTAAATTGGCATATGGAGATGCAAAATAAAAAGGGGGAATTTTAGCAAAATAGAGTGTTTTTCTTGAGATAGTTACAATAAAGAGTTCAAACTCTTACATTCTTTGATGATGTTCTCATGTATGATATCAGAGAAGAACCAGGTTGGGAAAAAATTGTCAGGGAGTCACACACAGCAGAATGGAAGTTAAAGTGGAAGGACAATTTACCCCCATGTAGGAAGAAAGTATATATATTAAAAACAAACGTGGGAGTTGTCACAATAAAATTGGAGTTGCCGATCACCTGGTAATAACCACCACAAAAAGACTGCTAGCACAGCACGCACAGAGACCACTGCAATCCTACACAAAAGTACTTCTACAAGGACGTCTGCCTAGTAACTGTCTCTTGCCACTTTGGTTATTAGTCACGGTGGTCAAAGATTACTGTTTCAAAATATCTGATAAAATCGCCCTCATTTTGGTCTTTAAAAAGTTCCCTCTTTGAATGTGCCCATAGTTTAGTATGCCTCGTGCTATGGTAGGAAAGGACAAACTGCCCAGGTCAGGAAGAATGACCTCCTTTGGTACTTCTTAAAACTTTCCTGGCTGTACCCTTCTGCCTGATGCTATTTGCTATAATTTTTAAATTGGTATGTGGAGGTATAAACTTACTCTAAAAAAGCCAGATCTGATTTGGGTCTTTTTTTAAAACAGGGTCTATGTAGTTCAGGCTGGCCTTGAACTTGTGGAGATCTCCTGTCTTGGCCCCTGGAGTGCTGGGATTACAGGCATGCACCACCACACCCAGCTAATTTGGGTCGCTTACTTATTTGTTTGTTTATTTTTGGGCTGGGATTGAACTCAGGCCCTTGCACTTGCTAGACAAATGCTCTACCACTGAGCTAAATCCCCAACCCCGATTTGGGTCTTTTAAAAGGAGCTTTGACTGTCACTGGCTGTTGTCGGATTTACAGAAGAAAGACAGACGGCATTCTAGCATTTGTAATATAGTACAGTATTCTTTAAGGTCGGGTCCCACTGTACAAGCTAATTTGTCTCTTTGGGCTCAGAGAAGACACTTTAAAGTATATAGATTTTCCAGCTTTTAAAAATCCAGTGGCAATTTTACTAGGATTACCTTAAATTTACAGGGTAATTTTTACAGAATGTTGTTACTATTTTTTTTCAGTCACTCAGACCAAAAGCAGGGAGTCTTTGCTACCTCTCTCCCTCTCACCCCTCAGTCCGTCCCTCAGCAAGCCCTGAGAGCATTTTCTCCCATACGGATCCAGAAGCTGGTCACTTCTCACCGACTTCCACCTCCCACCCCAGCCAAGACATCATGGTTTCTTACCTGCTTTCTCATTTACTAGTCTCCTCCCTTCCTTCGGTCTATTCTCAACACAGAAGGTAGAATAAACTGTTCAAACATAAGTCAGACCACCTGCTCAAAACCCTCTACAGGTTTTCCACCTTGCACACAGTGAAAAACAAGATTTGGGGCAGAGGTCTGGAGGTGAGTGAGTTAACCAGTAATAGCAGGGCCCGCGTTCCAAGCAAGCACAGGAAACAGCCAGGACAGCAGCCACAAGGCAGAATCAGAAGAGCGCAATGGGAGACGGGCCATGTCGGCCGTTCACACAAAATAACAGTTGCCTTCGTGGGGTGGTTACTGGGATACAAGGAATGTGGCCGAGAAGATGATCTTTTTATATTAAAAAGTCTTGTAGAACAACTTGACTCCTGAAACTATCTATATGCATCACTTCAATCAATAAGAGTTCAAAAATTTGCATATGAAAAAATTGTAAAAACTCACCAATTAAAAAAAAAAACTTACCAATTGTACATATGGCACTTGGCAACACATAGTAGGAATTAGGCTTTTCTTTTAGCAGATGGACATATATAACCCAAATTCCATGACCTTTGTTATCAGAGGTCTAAAGATGCATCAATTTAAAATTTAGTTTTTGGGCAGCCCTGGAAGGGAATATTTAGCGTATTTAGTATTATCCATTTAAACAGCCAACTGACAAACTCTAGATTTAATTATCTTCACAAAAAAATAAGGAAGAGGTTTCAAAAGTTTTTAATTTCTTTCACTTTATGTTTTAAAAAATAGCACTGGGTAGATATTTGAAAAAGTATGATTTTTAAGAATACAAAACAGACAATGAAAGAACATGGGAATTATTTGCTTCCACCGACGCCTCAGAGATGAGAATTACCCCAGGCCACAGGGGTCCAAATTTAACCATGTTTCTTCACAAATGACATCCATCATCAGTGACTCAGAAAACCTTCTGTCCTCTTTAAGAACAAAGACAGCTTGTCACTCAGCTTCACCTTGCAGTAGAGCAAAATGAAATGCTAGAGTGCTAAAAAGAAAACTCTTCAGTCTACACACAGAAAGACTTAGCCTCTTGTAATTCCACACCCACCTTCATGAAAACTTTTCCTTGTCTCTTCCTATACCATATAGATTGTCATATTGAAACAATCTGTAGGGTTTTTTCCTTTCTTTTTGGTGCTGGAGATCGAACCTTGGGCCTCACTGAGCTATAGCCACAGGTCAATTTCTTATCACCTAATTATGAATCAAAATGGTTTTAATCTGCATCTCCCCTCCCCCACGGCCCTTTGTTCCTTTTCTAGGTTTTTTCTGTTACTAATGAAAGGAGAAAGAGCTGAGCATAGAGATGGTTTGGTGCTTAAAATATCAAGAATCCTTTCCTAACAAGGATTTTCACCAAATCCTTGAGATAGCTACTGAAAACCACACATTATAGCTCTAGAAGCCTGCAGAAAAACATGTAAGAGCATGTCCAACTTCCCAGGTGCCAGCAGGAACAAAAGGAAAATAGGCAGGGGTGGGAACATTTCCTGTCTGTTTTATCACCACCAACAGCCTATGAAAACAATTTATTTTGGACACTGGATTTATACAGGAAAGTCAGCAAGCAAATGATTCCTCTGGAAGTGGTGAGAAAATTAAACACATGTTCTTACTTTTGATTGTCAGCAAGAAATTAAAGCTATTAAAATTCTCTTTATTCAAGCACTGCCTCTTAAAATGTTCTCTTCAGCTGTTTAAGTAAAAGTCATCATGTAAGAATTCTCATTGTTAAGAGTCTTAAACGTCCCCCTTTAAGTAGAAAAACTGCTTTTCTCAAATGGTGAGATATAGCTTTACTTAACTGGTTTTTAGGAATAAGGGATCAATGATGTAAGTCCTTAGCACTTTCAAAGGCACTTTTTTCAAAAACTGAGAATTCTCATAAATGTTCCATCTTTTGTTCTGATCAGTGGCTTTCAAACTTTTTTCACCACTACGCACTAATACATTTTACAGAATGACTCAGTATCTATCCACACATACCCAAATCCAAGGAAGTTTTCACAAGAAAAGACATTCTCTAATAATAGGTAGTGTAATGCTGATATTTTCTGTTCAATTCTTTTCTATTCCATTTCTAGTAAGGCCTCTCAATTATTTCCCTCACTAAAGGATCACAAACTGCAGAAAAACACTCTGAAAAAAAGTGACATCCTGAATCATACATTACCAGATAAACCATTCTTGTTGTTTTTACTCCGAAGACTATTCAATGGTAAAACAAAATGTCTACTGTTATTATACGGCATGACTTTAAAATTTATTATTTTTAAGGGGCTGGGGATTTAGCTCAGTGATTAGAGTGCTTGCCTTGCAAGCACAAGGGCCTGAGTTCGATCCCTGGCACCACAAAAAAAAAAAAAAAATTCAAAATTTATTATTTTTAAAATTACCAGACAGGCCACTTTGCACTAGGCACACTGAGCTATATTCCCAGACCTACCTACCTACCTTTCTCCCTCCTTCTCCTCCTCCCTCCCTCCCTTCCCTTCCTTCCTTCCCTCCCTCCCTTCCTTCACAGGGTCTCTCTAAATTGCCAAGTTGCTCAGGCTGGACTCGAACTTGCTACACTTTTGTCTCAGCTTCCCAGAGCGCTGGGGTTATAGGCACACGCCACCAAGCTAGGCTTTTTTTTAATAGTAGCTTTATGGGTCTTTATTTATGCTTTCAGTTTCTCACAACAGAGAAACAATGTGGTATTTAAACATGTGTGTCCTATTTATCTCACTTAAGAGTATGGTCTCAAAATGTATCCATTTACCTAGAAATATCTCAAGCGTATCGTTCTTTATGGCAGAGTAGTACTCCACTGTATAAAAAAAACACATTTTCTTTATCTATTCATTGGTTGATGGGCTGATTTGGGCCGTTTCCAGGATTTAGCTATTATAAACTATGCCACTATAAACATGGGTGTGCATGTATCCCTGTGGTATGATGCTTTTAATTCTTTCAGGACGATACCAAGAAGGGGAATAGCTGGGTCAAATGGAACCTCTAGTCCTAGTTCCCTGAGGAATCTCCACACTGATTTCCATAGTGGTTACACCAGTCTACACTCCCAACAGTGGAGAAGGGTTCCTTTTTCTCCACAGCCCCTCCAGTATGTTACTGGCTGATTTGTTGATAATAGCCATTTTTTCTGGAGATGGAATCTCAGTATTGTTTTAATCTGCATCTCTTGAATGACCAGTAATGTTCAACATTTTTTCATATGTTTATTTGCCATTTCTTCTACTCCACCTTAGAAGTGTCTATTCATTTCAGCTGCCCACTTTTGGATTGGGTCTTTAAATTTGGGGGGGTCTGATTTTTTTGAGTTCTTTATATATTCAAGGTATTAGTCCCTTGTTGGAGGACTAGCTGGCAAAAAATTTTTCCCTTTCTGTGGGTTGTCTCTTCGCTCTGTAAAGGGAAGAGAGTGTTCAAATCGGAAGGGGAACAAGGGAGGGGAAGGCTGAAAGGAATGGAGGGACAAGAGAAATTAGGAATATTAGGAAAAAATGGAAACAAAGCTTTTGTAAATAAGGAGGGGAGGGGGGTGAAGGGAGGGGAGGGTAATGGGAAAGAAAGAAGCAGTAAGATACATCATGTACAGGTACAAATCCCCTATGATGAATGTTATCACTATGTACACCTAAAATGTACCATTAAAATAAAAAATAATTTAAAAAATAGTATCCCTATGGAGAGGAATTTGGGCTGAAATCCAAGTGTGAAGTATTTTTGGGGTCTAAATTGTAAGGAGAGTATACATGTGCATACACTTATATTTCAACCCTCTATCTAGAATCAAAGTTAAATACAGAAATTGCTCTCAGGGTCCTCCCCCAGGTATGGAACTCAGCCCTAAGTACGTTCTGTGTGCATGCATGCACACGTGCACGGATGCCTGTCAGGGTGTGATTCCCTGTCCTGGGCCAATCCTGGACTTCCATCACTTCCATCTCCTGTCTCTTGGAATCCCAAAGCCATGAAAGCTAAAGCTATCCTTATAACTCAAGGTTGTAACTCCCATTTAATTTTATTTTTATTCCTTACTTTCTTCCTTCCTTATTCCTTCTTACATTCTTTACTCTTAAACACTTCCAAGAGTGTTTGGTATGGTAGGTATACCTCATACCATAAAGTTACGCCGTTTTACAAAATTAACAATTCTCTCTAAAGTGATACGAAATCAAATTTATAGAGAAATTATTGTAATCCAGACTTTATTGCTTCTTAGTTATGTCATTCCACACAATTTTAGGTAAACAGACTGAGAAAATATACTGGGAGTGTTGAACAGATGATGGCAATATTGATGAAAGTGTTCAAGTATTTTACACAAGGTAGTAAGAGGCACCACGGCCACCATCACCCCCAGAAATTTGTACATTTCACATAAAAACAGTAAAAATAGTTCATTGGAATTCAATTAGTATTATTCTTTGTAATCTAGCAACCACAATAAGTCTGAACAATTTCAGAATCTTCAGAGCAAAACAAAACTTTTCTCACTACTAGACGTTTTTTCAAAAAAAGCGAACAAATCAACATAACAAAAACCACACACATAATCCTGAAAACAAATTGGCATAATACTAATTCAAGAAACAAAATGTGATTCAGCTTCTAAAAATGAGATTAAACTTCTTTACTGTAATTACACTTACAATGTCAAACAATTTAACTGAAGCCAAACTGTACTTTGTAAAAACCATGGATACATTTCAAATTGCTCTTATGCTAAGGTAACTTCTTTAAAAGTTATTCTTTAAACTCTCAGACACAAACTGCACGGGTATAACTTGACATACTAACAATCTACCCTTCCAGATATATAGCAGGAGTTCTAAGTGTTCTTCAAATTGAGGGGCTACACAAAGTCACTGTAAATCACACATAAACTCCAATAGCTTTTCCTAGTAAAACTATACCAATAGTTTCCTTTATTAATGACTTTAAAAAGCATGAATAACCAGTTTAACATTTGAAAGACTTCCATGTGTATTAAAAAGATGCAGAGATTGATAAATACATTGGACTTGAAAAGACACTACAAAAACAAAACAAGACTTGAAATGTGGTTTTACATTGAATCCATTTAAAAAGACCCCAGTTAGTCAACAATTAAAAACACAATAGCAGATAAATAAGAATTTATTAAAATCATTGCCTCCACCAACACAAAAATTAATTATTAAGGCATCATTTTCTCCCTTACTGGTATAAGCAGCAAAGAGAATTTTTTTTTTTTTTGGTGCTGGGAATTGAACTCAGAACCATAGCAGTTGCTCAAGCACTTTATCACTTGAGCTAAATCCCCAGCCCCAAGAAATGTTTTAAATAGTACTTATGCAATTTATGCAATTGTTTTCTTTTCTCTCTCTCTCTCTCTTTTTTTTTTTTGGAGACAGGTTCTCCCCATGTAGCTCAAGCTGGCCTCAAAACTTATGATCTTTCTGACTCAGTTTCCAGAGTGCTTGGATTACAGGCCTGCACCACCACACCTAGCTTCATGCAAATGTTTTCTAATGTATCTGGCAGATTAGTTTTTATATTCTCCTATTACACACACCACTGAGAGCTCTCATGATCAAACATCTTGACCCCAATCAAGGGAAGGAGTTTACTGGTGAAAAATAAAAACTATCAAGAATATGACATAAAGCTCAAATACTCATATTTTAAATTTCCTAGAAGTGATTCCTGCTTCAGTAAGTAAGCAAAAGAAGAGATGAAGACTTTATTTAGGATAAGAAGCCTATTAATATGAATCATGCTATGAAATAACTATACACTCAATATTCTGGTTTGACAGTTTGAAGAGGGCTTCATACTCCCTTAAAAATTATCACATCCACTAGAATAAGTTTATATAAACTGTTTATCCCCCATATTTGTATTACAAAGCTCAACAGGCTTTATAAAGTATACTAAGCAGTAACATTTTCACCTTTTATTAAGGCAAATTCGTGAAAATAATTTAACACAACCAGATCTCTTCATGAACTTTCCACTTGCATTTATTATGTAAGAAACATACAAAAACCGTATTTTATAAAAAGCCACCTCAATACCAGAAAATAGTAATGTAAGATGTTGAAGCCAGTTTAGTTTTTGAGGATGCTCTTTCCTTAGGTCAAATTCCAAGTGCTAGTCATCATCTTTAGAACCAGTTTTGCTTAACTATAAAAAAAGAAATATTTAACAAGTTTAAGCAGTCATAGTATTTGAGTCATTATTTTCACTCAGTATCAAAACTAAGGCAATAAGGTTCACGTAAACTGAATTTTAATCATATGTATCTTATACGGTATGTAACTACTTCCAACTTCGCATTTAGTTACTTAAAATAGGCTTAAAAACGAAACCTCAGTGTAAGTATAAATATCCCTTGAAGCACTCTTAAGAAATAAACTAGAACCAAGACTATATAAAAAAGAAAGTACATTTATAAAGTGAATAGCATTCTTCAATTTTTGTTTTCTAAATAGACAATAAAAAACTTCTGGGGGGTGGCGCTGGGGATTGAACTCCAGAGTTTCACGCATGCTGGGCAAGTCCCCTACCATTGAGCTACATCCCCAGACCAAGGGACAAATAATTCTTTAAAAAATTCAGACTTTTTTTTGGTGGTGGGCAGTGCTGGGGATCGAACTCAGGGCCTTGTAGGGGTGGGGGGATATTTGGACTTCTTTATAACTTCTGAAAATTGAGAGCCCTAAAGAGCCTTATTATATTTTCAATGTGGGCCACCCCTACTCATTTGAGATTAAAACTGAAATATTTCATTCATAAAAAAGTAACAATAAATAACAACAAATCCAGTAACATTTTTTAAAGGGAAATAACTACATTTTCTAAAACAAAACAATGTGAAGTTTTATATTTTTGCAAATCTATTACCTAGCTCAACAGGAATCTCATAGGTCTGTGTCTATAATAAAATAGGCATCGTGAAAGGGAACACAACAAAAGTACTAAAAATAACCTGGGGTAACAAAGCATACTTTTAGATCCCAAACCTACTAACTTAAAAATTCTGGAGAATATGTAAACACATGCAGTTAGTGCGGCATCCTCACATGTCACATAACGGATCATGCGGCCAGTCATGTGGCTTCACAAAGATGGAACTTTATACTCAGAAGAAACTGAGTAAAAAAGGGCAAAAAACATCTTAGTATTTATGATGCAAATAGTTGTGACCTTGCATATCCTCCTGGTAAGGTTTTAGAGATTTCCCAGGGGCTAAATACCATACTTGGAAACCACTGGGTTAGGATAATAGTTTCTGAGATCAAACTATGTCTAGGTAACCACCTTAAGAATCTCTCTTCAGGGCTAGGAGTGTAGCTCAGTGGTAGAGCACTTCCCTAGCAGGGTGAGGCCCTGGGTTTATCTCTAGCACAACGAAAAAAATTTTTCCTCCATTTCCCAAGATTACTGAGTTATTTTAATTTTACTTATTATTTTTCTTAAACTTGGAATTATTATCAGGGACGCTCTTGAAAACAAACCTGTGGTGCTAGGGAAAGAAGAACACAATTAACCCCTTTAGATTATTTTCTTACTTTCAGCTGAGATCTGCTGCATCAGGGAAGAAACATTCTGACTGAGAAAACCATTAATTCTGGGGCACGGAGGCTTTTGAGGACAGAATGGATTTAGCTGGTGAGCTACATACAGGTACACCTAGGACAACATGAACTATCAACCATCAGTGGCAAGGGGTCTAGGTAAATGACAGAATCCCAGAGCAGCTTTGTCCACATAGTTCTTTCTATGGGGTCAGCCTTCCTTTTGCCCAGGAGGGGAGGTAAAAATAGCCTTTATTTTGATCCTACTCCAAGGGGATATTTTTGTACAACATTCTAGTAGTACAAAGATTATTTCAAACAGTTTCTGTAGAAAATGCATTCCATGGACCAAATAGCCAATTATAAAATAAATTTTAAGCATCTATTGCTTGTAAATCACTAATATTTATGAGTTCTCATTAAAATCCTACTTTTTACTCATGGATCATAACAAATACTTCTTATGGCAGTTGTGGCACTAACTGGCATGTAAAAACTACTTCGTAAAGTACTATAAAAAGAACCAATTTATTGTGGTAAGTATCGGTTTAGTATTTTCAAAACTACAGAGGGAGTACAAGAATAATTGGAGAGGTTAGCAAAAACATTAAAAATAGAAAGCAAATCATTTAAAATAACAAAACCAGAAAATCTTTCTTTTTTTTTTTTTTCTTTTCAGAAAATCTTTCTTGGTCACGATGGTCAACTACAGTTTAAGGTAAAGTAATAAAAAAGAATCTAAAATTTAGAATGATTCCCACCAAAAAAAATGAAAGTATTCCTTCCCATGACTGGTTTTCCTCAGCTTCCATATTACACAGAATTGTCATATTTAAACATGCCCATTCTTGAGATGTATTTATACAAAGTCATGATTTATTGTAATTACAGCTTACCCATACAGATTTTCAATTATTTAAGAAAAGAAAATCTAAAATTGA
Organism: Hystrix cristata; assembly: GCA_004026905.1. Taxonomy (NCBI): domain Eukaryota; kingdom Metazoa; phylum Chordata; class Mammalia; order Rodentia; family Hystricidae; genus Hystrix; species Hystrix cristata. The sequence continues at coordinate 22,577 of PVJO010002174.1, read as the reverse complement.
GGGTATGAGGAAGCAAACAATATGAAGGCTATTTCAAAAAAAGTACTTACATGCTAAAAGTAAAAAAGTACAGAGACATCCCAGGAAATTTCGAGAGTTGCAGGAAGGAAAATGGAAAGTATGTCATTATTTGATGGCAATAATTGTAAATAATTTTGAAGACCAGAATATAAATATTGTATACCTTTACAACATCAACCCAGTTCCAACCTCGAGGAAGTTCTCCTTTGTGATCTGGAAGATAAAATATAATATCTTTATTTAGAAGACTAATCAGCTAATTTCAAATTGACTAGTAGTCAATAAGTCAAATAAGATTTTATTCAACGATTATTGTATACAACAAGTAGATTAAAAGTTTAAATCCCATATTACTCTTGGAAAAATAGTTAGAATCTTTGTGAAAAGAAAGCACCATTCTCCAGAAAATACCTAGCATTTGAGGTACTGTGTTCTTCCTTTTTACATTGGTCCTATTTCCTACTCAAAACAAAACCTGTTATCTAGGGAAAAATATGAAGATAGGTTGGGACCAATGTATTGGTTTTATGCATTTGTACAATTCTGCCGTATCTAGGGTCACTGCTCATTTAAGAAAGAAGTTGTGTTAGTTTACTGTTTCATGAGTTAGCATTTCACACCAGGAAGTCAGGCTTAACATAGGCCTCGTAAACAAATGTATGGCTTCAAGACTAAGAGGGGGCCTCATTAAATTATGTATTAATTGGCTGTGTTCTGACAAGATATTCATTTTTTAATTTAACATTCTTCAAAAAGGGCTTTACTGAGAGGGACTGAAGACAAGTTGGTAACTTGTAAAAATCTGTCTAACCCAAAGGCTACTTGTCCTCTTTTCTTTAACACCATAGTAAAAATATTTTAAAAAGGAAGTTTTGTTACTTATATACACTAACTAATCACATATTTATGCAGCCCAAGACAATTTATTTTCACTCAGTGCAGTCCAGAGAAGCCAAAAGGGAAAGCGCTTTCATCCTTTTAACACAGAACATTCAAATTTAAAGAACAGTTTACCAAATACTATTTTAAAATTCTTCAATTTCAAATGGCTTGATTCCTTTATGCTTCGTGTATGTTATTCATGTTTCATTTTATGAGGCCATGAAAATCCACATTCAAAATCAGTACATTATACAAATCAATCATCCCTAATCTGAGAATCTAAAATCCATAATCTGAAATTTTTTGAATAGTTTGTATTTTGGAGTACTTCAGAGTTTGGATTTTCAGATTAGGAATATTCAAATGGTAATTGCAAATAAACCAAAACTGAAAACTCTGAATCTGGTCACTTTTTACTGATCCCATGCATTTTCATTATGGGATATTCAACCCATGTTGCTTTTACAAACAAAGGAAAACAGAAAGCAACCTCGTGGGTCTTATAAGAGAAATGCAGTATTACAGGAGCTCAATTTTCTTTTATTTATTTATTTTTATGGTACCAGGGACTGAACACAAGGCCTATGCACTGAGTTACATATTTAGCCCTGGTCAATTTCCCAGGCTAGCAGTGAACTTGTATACTCCTGCCTCAGCCTGCCAAGTAGCTGGGATTATAGGTGTGTGTCGCTTTGCCTAGAGCTCAATTTTAGACAGCAATGATTCTTTTCTCTTTCATGCCAATTAGAATCCCACTGGCTACTGGTTATGAAGAACAATATGGCAGATAACCAAGTTTGGATAATTAAAACTTAGCCACAGTGCTGTGGCTATCTTACGAAATTCTTATTTAGAATAAGAATTCCAAATCGCAAACTCCTACACTGTCACTACAGGAAGGTAAAGACTTTGAGCAGACATAGTCAAAGAGATGAAGGTAAGCAGATACAGATGAAAGGAAACCATCATGGGTCATTATGCATGAAAACAACAGGTAACTAACACAGATGTGGAAACATTCCAAAAGGAGAAGAACCAAGTTTCTAGAAAACAGACTGTAAAGGCTAACAGTTGATTAGTGCTAATTTGATAGTATAATAGATTCCTAGATTTTTATTTCACAAAATGTATTTTTAGAGACTGACAGTGCTGCTTTCTTTCTATTCTGCTACAAATAGACATCACACAAAGACCACCAGCCCTATTATCCCTTTATAAAATAAAGCATGTTTTATTTTTTTAGGTTTTAATAATGTATTTTATTTAACCCAGTATAGCCACAATAGAAACATTTCAGCATGTAATCATTTCAACATGCAACTCTGAATTTTAAAAATCACCCCAAGTGATTCTCACTCAAGGTTGGGGAATGGGAGCTACCAGTTGCCCCGAGAGGCTCAGAGGTCATTTAAACCTGTCCACTCAAATGAAAGTCTTAGTTCATCTTGGCACAGGGCATTTTGTAATCTTTTATCGGCAGCATATACACACAAATGGAAGTATACGTGTACACAGGATAATATCCTCATTTTCCCTAACAGGGAAAAATTTACAGACTGATATAAATTTTCAAATTTCTAAATTAAAGAAAAGGGATCAAACATTATTGTTGATAATGACTTAGAGTTTATAATCATTTTCTAAAAGACTCTCATTTAGGACACATGAGAATTCTATTCCCAAATCTTAATGTAAAAATAACTACAGAAAAAAATTTTTTACTGTGCTAAGATCTAATGGTATGCTAGACTTCATTTCAAATGAAAGCTATATTTCACATGATTTTCACTAATATACATACCTGCCATAGTGGTAAACAAAGAAAATCCTAGATGTGTCAGAGTGTACAAGTAGGACACAAGTTTTTGAGTACTATTCTAGTGTTCCTCAATCTCAAGACTCATTTATAGTTACTTTGTCACTCAGTTACTTTGTTTTTCAATGATCATGTCTTGTGATAAAGCAATGCTAAGTCGTTACAATATTTCTGTACTGTGACTCAAGAGGTCTCTTGATCCAAATGTTCCAAGAATAAAAAGCTGAGAATTAATCTTCTAAATCTAAATATATTAAGCATTCATATCACACTAAAAAGTGTTTATTTGTGTTATAAAAAATAAAAAAATAACACAAACCTGTTTTATCTGCCAGCTTACGTTTCTGAGCTTTTGAAAGTTGTTCTTTTTTGTCTTTTTTCTTACTTGGTGGGGCTCTACTAGGAGTTTCAACTGTGATGATATTGCTTATGGATGTCTAAAAAGAAAGAAACAGTGCTTAGACCTCTGTCTTAAAACTTAACGAATTACACTAAACATCCTGAAATGGGTTGATAATCTCTAGACTTATGAACTAAAAGAACCTTATTATTATTCATTTATTAAATCAGTTGTCCTTAGCATGTTATTGGTTTCACACTTTCAAAAGTTTCTATCAAAGGACACAATATTAGTGAAATAGTTAATAACAGAACTGTAAGGAGGAAGATCTGATTACCTGCATTATGTCGAAGATTTGAAGTTCCAAGAGGGCTTACAAGTAACTTATTATTTAGAAATACAAGCATATCTTTAGAAAAGTCACATGTACCAACCTGAACATTCTGGTCCCCTGAAGAAAATCTTTAAAGCAGTTCAGCTCATGTAGTCAATGTTTATGATAGCTTCAATTTAAAATGCTTACTAGGTGACAAGCATTACTACAAATGTTTTACATGTATCACTCACTGGATCCTCACTGAAATCATATAAAGTAGATGCTATAATGACTCCCATTTCACTGATGAGCAGAGAGATTAAGAAACTTGCCCAAAGCTACAGAGTTAACAAGTGGTGTTGGGAGGACCTGAACCCAGACAGGCTCACTCTCCTCTTATGGTCTTGGTTACCATCTTCTACTGCTCCCCCATCTGTCTTTCAGTTTTCTACCCTATGCTATACTGAGAGTGTAAAAGCTAGGACCACACAAGTAAACGACAACCTTTGCTACCAAAAGCCACAGTCTGGTTAACAAGACAAAACTCTATTACTGTTGACCACTGAAAGTTTTTTAGTGCAGAACTTGCTACATGAGATGCTTAAGGTCATAAAAGATACTATTCTAGAATTATTCTAGAAATAAAGCAATTATCTTTTCTACTCACTAAAGTCTCCTTAAACTTTAACACCTTGATGTTGAATAATGAATGGCAAGAGTATTTACAAGAAAACAAGCCTTGTGGAGAAAGCAAATTCATACATATTTTAGCACTATATAAGAAATTCTTCAGCTACTTATGCTTTATGAAAAGATACAGTAAAATTAAAAAGATACTAGGTTATACAGTCCCTCAGTTTTGATGGGCATAAGAAGTATTCTAGTTTTGATAAAGGGTAAAAATCTAGAGGACATAATTTCTTTTCTGTGTTAAACTGAAGAAATCTAAAATTCACTGTTCTTACTTGATACAAATATTACTCATTATAAATATAACACAATGTCTTCCATTTTCAAAATATATTTACTAGCAAAAATTAATTACTAGCAGATCAAAGCCAAAACAACAAAAGACTGATTAAAAAAAAAAAAGGCACATACTCACTGTAGAATTAATAGGATTGTGATTTTCCATGAACTGCTCTTTATTGTCTTTGGCATACTCAAACAATGTATAGGTCATAGCAGTCCCAAGGTTAACTTCCACTGCCTCCTGTAACTTGGCTAATATACTCTGCTTTACAGCTGAGGATCTACAAATGCCGAACATATTATTAGGAGGAAAGCAAAATAGAGTAAAATGAAAAAATAATGAAATAAAACTACTCACATGGTGTTGTTAAAAAAAGCGTTCATAGATATAATTGGAGGCGTTTGGGGGTATGTTTCTGTCCATGAAATTTCTATTAAGAAGGCTTTGGGATCACCATTTTCACCTATCTGAAGAAAAGGGAAATCTTATGCTTGTGAAAAGTGACAAAAAGACAGAACACCAAATTATATGATTTTTAAAATGATTCTTGGTAACTCATGCTCAGAGCAGGAAATATGATAGTTTGAAAAGTTCAGGGATACAGGCTAAGTTTATGCCCATAGCCTGGCTTTCAATTAACCCATCAGCTTTTCCAGTACCAATGTGACTTAGCATCTTATCTTTTTTTTAGGTTTTTACCAAAGTTTTCTGAGGATGAAGACATCAACAGGGAGGAATAAGAAGAGAATGGATAAAAATAATAATCCATAAATTTAGAAAAACACCTAATCTTTCTCTTAAGTTTTTCAACTGCTAAATCACAAAAGGCATAAGAACAAATAAAATCAATATACTTTAGCACAATCTCAAGAGACCAGATGATGAAGTATAAAATTGAGAGAAAAATGAAAAAGGCAAAGCGTAAGGAAAACAGAGGCTTTATGCTGGACGGAAATTCCTGAATAATTTAGGGGTGTGTTTTTTCCTCTCCTCTCAGCTTTTTATTTAATCTTCAATCTTAAAAACTGAAATAGTACAATAAATGCTCACTGATATTTATTTAATACTTTTTGCCCCATTTACTTTATTCTCCCTTTCCAGTGAGTCAATTCCCACTCCCCTGATATGTGTGATTTGTTCCCCTTTGGTTTTTGTTGAATCATTTCAAGGTAATGAAATGTCTTCAAATATTTATGAATAAAGTATCCTTAGGACACTCTCTTATAACCACAAGACCATCATAACACTCAAGAAGTTCAAAACTGATACAAAAATATTACCTAATATATAATTCATATTTAAAATTCTCCAATCATATCTAAAGTGTATTTTAATAAACATCACTTTTAACCCACAAATCTATACTCCACTGAAGGATCATGGATTATATTTGGTTGTCATTCTCTTTATTCTATTTTAAACAGCACCCAGCTATTTACTCTGCTTTTAAAATGTCTTTTATGACAATAAGAATCCCGGCTAGTTTTCTTGTGTAACATTCCCAGTTTCCTCCCTTCAGATTGAAATCAAATATTTTTGGTAAGAGCACTATATAGGTTATGTGGTACACCTTCATAGCATCATGCAAGAGGGCATGTAAGACTTTCTAGACTCATCACTGGTGACACTGAGTGCGATTATTTGGATAAGGTGACATTCTGCAGATGTCTTTAAGGCAAATATTACTTTTATTTTGTAGCTGAGAAGTAATCTGTGGGGTAATACTCAAAACTGTATGAATATTTTTTTCTTCAACGACCTTTCACCCAATTATCTTAGCATCTATTAATGATCCTTGCCTGAATCAATTATTGCACTATTTACAAAATGGTAATTTTTTTTTTTTTTTTTTTTTTGTGGTACAAGCACTCTAATCACTGAGCTAAATCCCCAGCCCCAAAATGGTAATTTTCTAATAAAACCATGGAATAGTTCATGAATCAGCATCTCATCCTGGCACAGGGTTTATGCTAATGTCCTTTAATATTTTTATATATGTGCTATTTGTTTAAAAAAGATTTTACAAGCACAAGGCTGTGAGTTAATCCCCGGCACCAAAAAAAAAAAAAAAGATTTTAAACAATAGTAGTATTTTTCATTTCAAATTATTACTTGATTTTTATTTTCTGTCCACAGTTTTTCATTCTGACCCCCTTACCTTCAATCATATATAAGGTGAGGCTCAGAAATCATATTAAATAACTTTAGGCATCTGTTGATGATATACATATATAAGTTGATTATGTACATAATGGAAGCCATCAGTTTATGCTTGCTTTGAATGAATAATTATGAAAAATGATAAAAGATACTTTGTTTATAAAATCAAGTCTATACTCAAGGTACATTTAGGAACAAATTGCCACGTGTCTGACATTGTGCTAGGTGGACGGACCATTCCTGTCTTCAAAAGAGACAAAACACTTGCAATATGAATAATAGTTTCAGAGTAACAGAGCGAGGTATGAAGAAATGGGGAATGGACAATTCTGCTTCAAAGTCAGGGCAGAGATAGGAGACATGGGCTAAATATTTCCTAGAGGAGGCTTCAATTAGGCCTTACAGAAGTCAGGCAGATAACAGTTGAGAGGTGAAGTAAACAGTAAACAATGTGTCCAAAAACAAAATGCTAAAAAATACTTCAGAAAAATATTTAACAATCCATATGTCTAATGGATGTCAGTGGCTGGGAAAATTTGGAGAGGAAGTCTGAAACACTCACAAGGACTCTGAGCATTAAGCTAAAGAATTTAGTCCTTGTTCTATATGCAAGAGGAATCCATGGAGAAAACTTCTAACAGGGAACGGACTCACTACTTAAAGAGTTTTAAATAACTAGTAGTCTGTTGGAGGTCTAATAGTGGAGAGTAAGGAGGAAGCCAAAAAAAGAACTGAAAGCAGAAGTCACGTAGGAGCCTACTAAACTATTCTGTACAAGAATGGAGGGGAGCTTGACTAGGACACACACAGGACTCTAATTTATTTCCTTTGACTGTCAACATACTATCTCCAATCTCATGTTTCATTCCTCTGAAATCCATCCTAGAATGGACACATATGCCCTACAGCATTCTGCACACTGTGCTCAATAAATAATGTTGTTAATGAAAACATTTAGGAAGACAGAGGGAAACTTTCAAGTTCCCATATGCTAAGAGGGTGGTGGTGGTTGGAAAAATCTGGAAAGGCAGATTCAAACAGAAAGGCAGTTAGATTCAAACAGAAATAACTCCACCACTAACTTCATGCATTGAAAGTCCCCTGGTTTTTAGATACATGGAAACTGTGTAGACTGTTGAGCGTTGAGAGGGAGTTGAGAACTGCTGAAAAGGAAGAAGAGTATCGAAAAGACATAATTATAAGAATTTATTTCCTGTGACAGTCTGCAATAAAACCAGGTATAAGGATCGTTTCTCTTACAATTTACTTTAAATGGGGATAATGTTCATAGTAACTTTTTACAAAAGTTCCAGAAATCTTTTACAACAAAGACTGAAAAATCCTCTTCATTACACTACATATCCAATAAATGGTTTATATTTTTATTTGCAAAGTAAAATACTAAAAAATAGTAGCACTGTTTTATGTTGAAGACAGCATTATAAACAACTCCTGTTTTACAGAAAAACCTGTTTCTTCATATATGTAAAACATATCCGTACATATCTAGAACACAGAATTTAGAAAAATACTAACTTTTCTTTACTGTATAATAGAGTAGTAAAAGAATTCTAGACTTGGAATACAGACCTGAACTCTAATTCCAATATGTATCAGTATCAACTGTAAGAGTTTAGGAAGCCATGACAGAGAGAAGTCATTCTTAAGACAAGAAAGTAAAACCATATGATTTCTGAAGTTGTTTCATTTCTAACATTTTATGAGTCTGTCACAGTAAAACCAAGTTATCTTTGTTTTTTAAGAGGTTCTGAGTTAACATTTCAAATGTTAAGAATGATTAATGTCATGCCGATAAATTTTCATTTAGCTGCTTCAGAAAGTAGAAAGATATCATAAATTTAAGCCACCAATTTTAAAAAACAAAATGAGCATTTTTGGGGTAATGTTTAGTTCCCCCACCAGTAAAGCAGCAAATGTACTTATTCATGCCATATCTTACCCTATATTGAAATGAAACTGGACTTAATTCCCGGAAACTATCATCTCCTTCATAAATAGAACGTAATGCTTCTAGTTCCATCTGAAAGAAAACAATCAGTGAGTTTTTTATTTAATGGCATAAAGAGAGTTTTTAGTTTCTGATTCAAGCCCACTCATAATGTAAATAGTGGCAAATTTATATGGCTTTAGACATTTATGATACATGTGTACCTATTAACACTTCACCATTATACTAATACTTTAAAACTATGTGTCAAGCACCTGTAAACATTTTACATTGTATCAGCTCCCTAAATTTTCACATCAATCCTGTGAAGAAGATACCATTACTTTATTTCTTCCTTTTGAACACTTAGGAAAATAAGATTTTAAAAAAAAAAAAAACTCTACAGCATGTGCTCCTTATTACTCTATTGAAAAGTAGCCTGGGGTAAAAAAAGCACTAAATGTTGAGATGAGAAATTTGAAGCACAATTTTTTTCCCTTTTTTTACACATACTGTTCGTATCTGTAATTTTTTCCACAGAATGACACAACACTTAAAAACCACTTAAGTGCAACAAAAAGAACTTAAAAAGTTGACAGGGCCTACCTAAGATGGGGGACAGGACTGTAAGAGAAAAGATAACTAGCAATCCTTGCCTGAAAGTATTTCTTAGAACACTGCAGTCTTAAAAATGAGAAATCTCAATCACTGTGAGGTAACTCATGAATCCCACAGAAAAGAAGCAAAGACAGAATGCCCTTGGGTACATATTTTAGTTTTCAAAAGATTCATGCCATGAATTCTGTAAATTAAAAATGGTGACCTTGATCTACATGGATAGAATTTTAGACTAGATCATCAAAAAAAGAGTTTATGATGACCTGAAGAGTAAGGAGTAACTGTAAGAGCCAGCAGGCATACGCAAAACAAGATGTATCTAAATAACCCTTCTTAGAACAGCTAACTCCACTGGTAGATGAGAGAAAAGCATTAAACCCAGTCCATCTAGATTTCAGCAAGGCTCTTCCTCCCTTTATAGAAAACGACAATAACAACAAATATAGTGCTACTCTTAATCTTTTCCCGTATTCTAATTAACAGCTTGGACAGGAACAAAAGTAGAAGACAGGTTAACTAAATTTGTAAAAATTTGTGGACAATAATTTGATGAGACAGTGAATCACGCTGATTGTACAGGAAGACTCAAGTTCTTGAAAAACAAACCAATGATAAAATATAACAGGGTAAGTAGAACTTGTAGTTAGATATCTCAATATACAAGTAAAAGATGAAAGACATTTTGCATTGTACAAAGTATTCAAAGGGTGTCAGTTGATAGTACATCAGAAAATAGCGAGATGGCAGTTTTAAAATGGGACACAAATAAACTTAGAATTTGTCCATAAATATTCAATTCTTAGATAATAAAGAAATGAAAAAGAACAGATTTATGTGAAAAAGCTAAAAGGAACCACTTCATCTGAGAAGAAGAGGTCTTAAAAACGAGGCAGAAACCAGGATGAACAGAATTTTCTCATTGTAAGATTCCTAGGCTCCACCATAGAAATTCTGATTTGGTTGGTCTGAGGTGATGTGCAGGAACCTGTTTTGTTTTGTTTTGAGTCAGGGTCTCCCTATGTAATTCAGACTGGCCTTGAACTCACTGTGTAGGTCAGGCTGGCTTTGAACTCATGGCAATCCTCCTGCCTCAGCCTCCTGAGTACTGGGATTACAGGTGTGCACCACCATGCTTGGCTGGGTACCTGTTTTTTAACAACCACCTACAGTGGTCCATGGGTCAAACTTTGAGAAACATTACACTATATATATGTTCTGTGCTTTGCAGGAAGGCAATTACTTTTTAATTGTATAGATTACATAACCATCAGATTTGGTACACAGCATATCCACCATCTCAAACATTTACCATTTCTTTGTAGGTCAGATAATTTGAAATCCCCTCTTCTAGCTATTTTGAAATACACATTATCTTATTGTTACTGTAGCCACTCTACTGTGTAACAGAACATCAGAATTTATTCTTCCTAATTGTTATCTATTCACTAATCTCTCATCTTCTCCTTCCCAAGAGTCGAAATTATTAATGCCTTGGTTTAGAAACTCGCCTGCTAAGCATATTTTAAAAGGGTCCTCAGATATCCATTAGCTTTTGGATTTTGGATCCTTTAAAGATAACTTCCAATCCAGAGAGTCTATTACATCTATCATGTAAAAACACTAACTTTCAAGCAGCAGCTCCTGAATAGCAGTGAACTACTATTTATCTATACTACCCAAGACTTCTAATCCTGTTTCTACAACATATTCTCTGTGCAGCCCTGGGGCACTGATTTTACAATTGTAGACATTTTTCCTCATCCATACACATTACAAAGTGAAAAGGTTCCCCTACAGCTGACCTATCCTCTCCAAATCTGTGTGATTCAATGTCAAACAGTTGAAGAGGATGGTTTCGTTTCCTGAAAGGTTGACATTTCCCAAGGAACGACCGACGCGTAAACCATACAATTCAGGTGATACGCATATACTCAGAATCGATTTTGTACCCATTGGACAAGTAAATGATTTCACTCAACCAGACAGAGAGAAGGTGGAGACACCACTGTCATTTTCCTCCACCAGAAATTTAACACAACTAACCCTCTGTCTACCGACCAACAGCTTTTAAAATCGAAAGGTGATCGGATCCCAAGGCAGCAACACACGGGGATTCCAAGCCAAGCACGCTAGGTCGCGTAGTAAGGACGCTCATCTTAAGAAGGGAACGCCCAGATTTGGAAAAATGAACTACTGGGGAAGGAGAGCGGGAGACCGAGGCAGTCTCCAGCCCACTCACGTCAGCTTGGCCTCTCCTCGCAGAGTCCCACCGCACTTGGGGCCCCCGGGCCAGGCTCTGAGGGCTCCAAGGCCCGCACGTGGGGCCCCGGGCTTGGTGGGCAAAGGGCGTCCAGCCGGGGAGGGCAGGGCGCTCACCTCCTGGTCCTCGTTGGCGCTCATCGCGCCGGGCGCCTCCCAGGCCGACCGCGCTCGCGACTACGTAGAGAAAGCGAGCGCAGTGGCCTGGAGGCCAAGGCGTCCCGTTTCCGTGCCTCGGCTGCGCGGCGGGGGAGCACCCTCTTCACAGCGGTAGCGCCAAGATCACGCGCAGCCCTGACCCTCGCAGGCGTGAAGCCGGGAACCGCGGGCAGGGAGCGAGGGGGCAGGAGACCCAGGCCGCTGAGGTTAAGCTTCCCGGCGTCTGAACAGAAAGTACAGGCGGGCCACGGCGGAGGCACCGCCCCCTCCCGCATCTCTCTTCTCCTATTGGCTCCTTCTTTCTCCGCCCCCAGCTCTTTCTCCTCTAGGAAATGGAGCGCTTTCCTTACGTTTTGATGAGCGGCGCAAAGTTCTGGGCTGTGATTGGTGTAGAGCACTGTCACTCAGACTCACAAAGTGCTTCCTGTGCCAGCGGAGGTGGGGCAAAGGAGATCTCGCCCGCTGTCCCTGGCTCCCGGCTGTGCTCTCAGGGACGGGCCCCGGCGTTCTGTGACACTCCTGCCTACCTCCGCTTGTCCTCCCCGGCTGGCGGCGACAGGCCACAGTTGAAGCGAGCCCAGCGCGTGCGTCCGGGGTGAGTGCGGGACCACCGAGGAAGAGAGCCGGCCCTTGTCAGTGGTAGTTGGGGCCCTGCGTTTTCCTAAGGCGTCAACAGCAAGTGCAATCCTGGCCCTTCTCTTTCAGCCCTGGAGAAAAATGCATTTCTCTCCAAGGCTTTTCACGTGTGGGCATGGGGGTAGTTGAAGAGGATGGTTTCGTTTCCTGTAAGGTTGCATGGTTCTTTCTCCTCCTTTGCTCCTTGTAGCTACGAGGGCAGAATAAATACTGCGATGTTAGAGTTCGTATCTTTTCCTAAGTTGGGTTTTGGTTCACATCCTCAACATCAGCTTTCCACCACTCCCACACGATTTTGGCCTCAAACTATCGTTCTTGTTTTGATCCTTTTATAGTCCGATATCTTTGAATCCCGTTGTTAGTAGCCTACACCCTGCGCTCCGAACTCCAGGTAATTAAAAATAATAACCACATTCTTGCCACTTCGATTGGGTCAGCTTCCTTATTATTTTCCACTCTAGTTTCCAGAGTATAAAACATACATCAGATTTTGAAGACTTAGTATAGAAACGTAAAATACTTCATGAATAACTTTACATTAATGTTTGGATAACATTTTTAGAAATTCCAGGTTAAATAGAATATTATTAAAATGATTTCTACACATTTCTTTTATTTTTTAAATGTGACTACTAGGAAATTTCAAATTATGTGGCCCATACTATATGTCTCTTAAATGGCCCTGATTTAAAGCTTTCTAAGTGATTGCTAGTTCTCCTGTTTCCATCCCATATTCAAAGGCCACAGCTCTTTTGAGCTTCTGGAATTTTTAAGGTAGATAGACCTTTAGAACTTTAGGGTACCTTGCAAGCACAAGGGCCCGAGTTCGATCCCCAGTACCAAAAAAAAAAAAAAAAAGAACTCTAGGGTAGACTCTTTGGTATTAAGCAAAGCTATCTATACTATTTGACTCCTTTTTAATTTTCATTCCCCAATTCCCTGGAACTGGGACATTACCTACCGTCAGCTTAATCCTACCCTAAACAATCTATTTAAACAATTTATGTTATAGACATAATTTCTGGCAAGCTTTCCAAATCATTTATTCAGTACCCATTATTCCATCAGTACTTACATATGAGATGCTTAATAGTCTTTCCTAAATTAATTTTCATTTAGACATATTGCATATTTTAGGGATCAAGTGGTGATATAGGTGTACCTCATTTTTCAAACATTATATTTGAGTTCTATATAATTTATTGGTGGAGATCATCTATTGAAAGAAGCTCGTGATGTATCTTTTTGGAAATGACAATTTTTAAAATATAATGATATTTTGCTTGGAATAAGCACATTTTTATGTAATTCCTTTTCTAAAGAAAGTGCATACTTGAATTGTGGACTCAGCATTCAGCTAAAGGACACAGTGGAAACATACCTTAGCAGTTTCCATTCATTATTAGTTTTTCTCTTGCAGGTTTTTCTTTAAATAGTACATTTTATTTTGTGGGAAATTAGAAAACATACTATTATTAGATAACAAGCATTTTTAATAATATCTTACTCATTGAGAAATTAGATCTTAGCAATTATAGGAAAATTAGAGGAAATTGTACTTTTTAATATATGTAAGTCAATGATTATTTTTCTTTTATTATTTATAGTTGAAATAGGTCATACAGACCTATTTTAATTTGATCACCTTCCTACTTTCTTGGTCTGTTAATCCCTAAGTTTGGGATACATTTTGAGATATTACTGAAAATAATAATTTGCTTAAATAATAGATATTCATATATTAGATATAGATACTAGTTTTTGAAACTGTGAATTAATTGTCATTTGTTTTTCAGATTTTTTGTGACACCTTAAACATGAGCCCCACACAGTGGGACTTCCCTGTGGAATTATGTTGTCGGCCTATGGCTTTTGTTACACTTACTGGCCTAGATGTAGTTTACAATGCTGTCCATCGAGCGGTTTGGGATGCTTTCTGTGCTAATCGGAGAGCTGATCGGGTACCAATTTCTTTCAAGGTGCTCCCAGGTGACCATGAATATCCTAAATGTAGACCCAAGGTAATGACATTAGGATTGTATGCATTTTCCCCCCTCTATGTGTGTGCGTATGTGTATCTTTTTTGTTCACATTGTGTGTCCTGGAAAAGCTTGAGTTTATCAAAACAGTGGTTACTTGGTGCATAAAGAAAACCTTAGGCATTTTCATGTACTGTGAAAACATACCATGTGTATATTTAATAACATTTATTATTTTAAACTCCAGAGGAATAATTACTTTAAAAAGATTTCTAGTCAATAAGCCTGTTTTCCTTTGTTAACTTGTAGGGGAAAAACTCATGTCTCCACAATTTTAAAAGTTCTTTTAAGAAGAAGCCCTCCCATGTCCTACTCATCGTTATTAATATCATTGTAGAATCCATGTTCTTTGCAGTTTCTTTCCATTTCACACACATTTTTTGAGTGCTTACTTTGTTTTAGGTAATTGGAACTATGCAACAATCTGGTGATACAAATTCAGATGAGACATACTCCATGTTCTTGAGGAATTATATTCAGTATATAAACTAAAACTTTATTCAATGTGGAATGAGGAAAAACAGTTTGAAACTGACTTAGCCAGCTATGGTGGTCTGCACCTGTAATCCCAGCACTCTGGGAGACTCTTTGGCTTTGTCTATTCTTCCTTAAATGGGAAGTGTAATGTTTCTAGGGTTAGATTCTACTTCCAACACTGGCTAGCTCTTTTCATCTCTGTTAGCATGATTTTCTCATCTTAAAAATGGGCGATTTGTACACATTGAATGAGATAAATGCATACCAAGTGCTGGGCCCTCAGTAGGTAGCTGCTGCTGCTGTCATTGTCAGATGACTAACTTAGCATTGTTTGCAGAGAACTTCGTATGAGTGGTACATTCCTAAAGGGATCTTGAAGACCGGCTGGATGAATAAGCATTTGAATCTGGTGCCAGCCCTGGTGGTTGTGTTCTATGAACTGGACTGGGATGAGCCTCAGTGGAAGGAAAAGCAGTCTGAGTGCGCTACCAGAGTGGAAATCGTCAGGTAGGCTCTCCATTTAGCAAGTTGGCAGCGATAGTTTGCAGGTGCCCATTATTTACTAAGACATATGAAGACAACTGAGTACTGTTTCAGCCGCAGTGGTCATTTTGGGGATTGTTGACTTCTGGTTCCTAATAAGTAGTAGAAGTATTAACTATGTATACGCCACAGTATATGAAGAAATGTAGAAGATAAATTGGTCTGAATTTCCAAATTTTTTTTCTTGCATTGATGATGTTTTTTGGAGACATAGAAATTTACCATTTGCCCTCGTAAGGCACTAATTTTATTGGTATTCGATTTTAAGATAATTCTTTTAGATAATTAATATATGACTATAAAGAGATTGTATTATAATTTTACATAAAGTATGTATTAAGCTTTCACTTTTAAAATGAACGACTTGATGTGAATCATGTAAATGTCGATATTAATATGCTGTTTATTATACATGTAGTGTTTCAAGAGATTTACTTAATTGCCTTTTGCCCACTTATATTATGTAGTCTATTCATAATTGTTATAAAATGACGTTAAAAGACTAGTTTGTGTAGAAAAACATTAGCGGATGTTAATTGTCTCCCCACCTGTATTTATGGTGTTACTTCAACTGCTTTGCTAGCAAAGCCATATTATCAGAGCGAAAGTGTATTTCTAAACTATATGGGACTAAAAATTAGGAATAAAACCATTTTCTTGGGCAACCCACTCGGGTCCCCTCCTGTCTCTCAGGAGCTCTCTTTCTCTCTCTCAATAAAATTCCTACTCTTAACCTCCTTTGTTCCTTAGAATTCATTCTTTGACTTCAGGGAGCACAAATTCAGCATAACTGACATCTAGCAGGTTGGGAGTTATATTTTTTCCCCTATATCATTTGGAGGTCTGCACCAAGATAATTAGAGGAGACTTGGATATCAGCCTTTCTCTTGTATTCCAGCTACTTGTCAAGAGATACATGTCAAGCCAACATGAGACCACCAGCCAAACAATCATTTATGTAATGTATATAGGATGCCAAACTTCAAGTGATCATACAGATGGAACCAAGTACAAATATGCCAGCCTCCTTTCACTGGGACCCGCTGGATCGACTTGTGAAGGGAGTTCATAACTGCTAAACTGCAACATGACTTCTATGCAAAGCCCGTCAGATTAGCTCTCCAGAGGTCACTGACTGCAGTCCCTGACAGCGACCCTTCTCAGCTTGAAGCAGCTAGATGGAAACATCGCCCATCCTCCCCTAACTGCAGTTAGGGATACTTCTTCAGGGTGGGGAATATTATAGACAACGAAGTAAGGTAGAAATATTATAGGCAGTCAGACAGGGCTGGGCCCTCAATGGAGTTAATACACAAGAGAATACGCTACAACTATGACTTGAGGCGCATCCATTGCAGGTCAGGACTCAAGATTAGGCTGAGCTATAAACAATGAACTGAAGATCTCACTCATCTGATCTGATAAAGTCTAGGTCACCCAGGTGGGTGGCCAAAACCTCCAGATCCACCCCATCCTGGAATGTCTATTCTTTCCATGTTCATTTGCTGTGTGACCACCTTCTCCATTGGATCAATGTTACCTAAGCAACTACACTTGTAATATTATTGGTTAATCGTCATTTTGACGCATATTGTACCCTCCTCACGATTTTGCTCTATAAAACTGCCCCTGAAAAGTGAGCTTGTTGGCAACCCATTTGGGTCCCCTCCTGTCTCTCAGGAGCTCTCTTTATCTCTCTCAATAAAATTCCTACTCTTAAAAAAAACAAACAAACAAACAAAAAACCCATTTTCTTTAAAAAAATAAAATGGATGACTAACATGTCATATAAAGTAAGTTTATTGCAATTTTTACATGGCAATATATATTAAACATTCACGTTTTTCTTGTGGTACTGGACATTTAACCCAGGGCCTTCACACTGAGCTACATCCCAGCCCTTTTTATTTTTTATTTTGAGATGGGGTCTCACTGAGTTACTGAATTGCCCAGATTGGGCACAAACTTGCGTTCAGCCTCAACCTCTCATTACAAGGTTAAGCCACCATGCCCAGCTAGGTTATACTTTTAAAACTGAAATTATTATGGCATATGTTGTTTATGTTTAGGAAAGTAGTTACTCTTTTTAGTTGAAATTTATCTTCAATTGAACTATCAGTTGTATTTTATATAAAATCTTGAATACATTCAGTTAAAACTAATTTTATTGTTGTTTTTTTCTATTGCAGACAAAGTTTACAAGGAAGAAACACAAAAGTTGCAGTCGTTTTGATTCAAAAGAAAACCCCTTTGCCCCCAGGTATCAAAAGGTTAATTAATTACTTGCTTTATACCTCAAATTCTTAGGACCAGGAAGTAGTTTTTGTTTTGTTTTGTTTTGGAGACAGGGTCTCACTATGTAGTTCAGGCTGGCCTTGAACTTATGGCAATCCTCCTGCCTCAGCCTGTAATCTTAGCACTCTTGGGAGGCTAAGGCAAGAGGATCACAATTTCAAGTGCAGTCTAAGCACTTTTGTGACCTAGCAAGACCCTGTCTCAAAATAAAAAATAAAGGGCTGGGGATGTGGCTCAGTGCAAAGGCCCTGGATTCATTCTCCAGTGCCATACCAAAAAAAAAAAAAAAGAAAAAAAAAAGAAAATAGTGATGATTGCAAATCTTATGTCTTCCTCCAGTTCTATTTACCTCCCATAGTAGGCAGGTATCAATTGACAAAATGGTTAATGCACTTTTTAAAAAAAAAAAAAAAAAAGAATGTTACTCACCTGTGATCTGTTTAAAATAGTATTTCAGGGGCTGGGGATTTAGATAAGTGGTTAGAGTGCTTGCCTTGCAAGCACAAGGTCCTGAGTTTGATCCCCAGCACCAAAAATAAATAAATAAATAAATAAAATAGTATTTCACATGTAAAGAAAAATGCTATAGGACTTGTAATTTCCCCTCTGGAAAAAATGTTTATTTCTTTGCCTGACTAGATTTTCATAGGCCAAAATACCTTTTTGTTTTTGTTTTTGTTTTTGTGTTGAAACCTGTAGTATCCAAAATGGTTTTGGAAACTTTTTTCATGAATTATTTCTGCCATTTTTAGTTTTGTTTCTTGATAGCTGTGTGATAAATGTTGGCACTACTTGGCCTATTTATCTAGCTCAGTAGAAAATTCCACAGTGTTTTCCTAACAAGTATGTGCTGTGTAACTTCTGGGAACCCCACACACGCGAGGAGCCTAGGATCTTGTTGGCATGATGTAAAGTGGTTTGGGTTTTTAGTCTTTCTTTTCTTTTTTTTTTTTTTCTTTTTTGGTAGTGGGAATGGAACTCAGGGCCTTTTGCTTGCTTAGACAAGCCCTCTAACCACTGACCTAAATCCCCAGCCCCTGGGTTTTAGTCTTACTTCCAGGTTTGGGGAAATACTCATTTAGAAAATATACTGCATGTTTATTTTACTCTTTTTCTTCTTGGAATTATTGACAGGAGAAGATGTCATTGCTTCCGAAAGGGCTGCAGCCTTATGCAATGCATGTGAGCTCTCGGGGAAGTCATTGTTCGTGCTGCCCCACACTGACCACCTTGTGGGTTATATCATAAGGTAAATAAAGGCCTCTTAAAGTTTTTTTTTTTTTTTTTAAGATTGTTCTTTAGGAATTAAGAATCGCTTCTTGGCCTTTTGGCTAAGATCAAGTGTAGGAATTAAGAAATTTGTAGCTGAGACCTGTTTATTTTTTAAGAATCCACAACATGTTTAGTAGAAAAGAATTCAAAGGGTTCAGAGGCTGTGGAGTAAAATTCTCTTCTTAATTCCTTAACTCTCTCGAATTCTCTGACATGATGATTGTCAACATATTTCATTCCAAAATGTCTTTTGTATAGGAACAAATACATGTACATCTTTATAATACACGTACACATACACAAACACAAAAATAAATGTAGTATAATACATAATGATCTTCCACTTGACATTACCTCATTGACACCTTTCCATATGCACATCTGTGTCAACCTCAGTTGTAAAGAATTGTTTGGTTGGAAACAGTGGGGAGTGAATAGTGCCAGCTGCTTGGGGGCTGCAGCAGGAGACTGGACCAGCCTGGCAACATATGGAGATCCCCATCTCAAAAGAAAAAAAGAAAAAAAAAAGATTTGTTTTTCTTTGTGTTTTTCAGTACTTACCATGTGTCCTTTTGTGATGTGTGTTCTTTATATGACAGTATCTTCATTTCTGGTCTCTTATTTCTTCACTTATGGTATGTTGATGTATTTGTGGTGTGTTAATAATTTTAAAAGGCTCTAAGGTCTAGCATAGGTTAAATATCTTTGTAAAAGCTTTATAAAGAACAAATTACCTGGGTACATAACAGTATCTGAAAAATTATGTGATCATTAGCCAGTGCTTTTCTAGTATTTAGTGTTGCAAAGAAGTTTCACAGTATTAATTTTTTTTTTCTGGGACATATTTAGATGTATTTATTTTTTCTTATTTTTTATTTTATTTTTTATATATTTGATTATTGCCTATCTTGCATTTAATTGTTCTCAGAAGCAAACTGAAAATTACCTGGTATTTTCATTGGTATATAAATTCATCACTTTTGGCATTTGCATGCCATTCCCCTTTCACTCACATGTGCCTACCCTTTTAGCCCTTCCTACCCTTTTCCCTTTCCCTCGTCCCGGCTGCTACCTTCCTGGAGAGCTCCAATAAACGCAGCTACCTACCAAAAAAAAAAAAAAAATTCATTACTTTTAAGAAAGTGAAGCATAAATTTAGAAGAGAGGGAGTGCAACAGCAACAGTATCAAATAAAAGATGAATTGCAAGAAAATTTAAATACAGTTAACAGAATATCCACATGGAAGCAATAAGCACTGTAGACCACATCACAGAAAGTCAGGTCAGTGGCATGAGCTACCGTATAACATTGAGGTGCTTGCTCAGAGTGCAGAGGAAGAGCATGATGAAGTGTATTTGTTTTTGTTTTGTGGTACTGGCGATTGAACTCAGGGCCTTGACACTGAGGTATGTCCCCGGCCCTTTTTTTTGTTTCTTTTTGAGACAGAGTCTCACTAAATCTAAGTTGCCCAGGCTGGCCTCAAACTTGCTGTCCTCCTCCCTCATCCTCTCGCAGTGCTAGAATTGCTGGCTTGGAAAAAGTTTTGTTTTTCCCACATATGCTTTTATTGGGGGACACAGAAATTTAAATAAAGAATACCTACAGCGTCCACATGACTGACATAAGGAGCAAGTGTTCCGAGTCCATGACTTCCAACATGGGGATCTGAGCACAAGGGAGTACATAAGACAATGCTCTGGAGATGAGGGAAAACATCAGCCCTTTCTTCATATTTCTGTTTCATCTGAAGAGAGGGAATAAAGCTCAGTATTAGGAAACCTTCATGCTCATGAATTGGCAGGGAAGTAGCAGTTACTGTCGGCATCCTCACTCAGTCCTCTCCTTTCAGAGCACTTCGATGCATACATGCTACAGGATGCCAATGGTTTGATTAACTTCAAAAGCAAGTCAGGGTGTTAGAATGTTTAGAAAACCTTCTGCAATGCATTAGAGAATTCTTGTGAAAATCCTTTGTATTACAGAGGTTTGATGATCATTTCAAGGTACAATTCTTAGAAGAATTGTCAAATTTTAAGCATTTTATTTTTATGAAAATATAAGTGTTTGAAATTTTCAGACTGTTCCAGAATCATAGGCTGTCAGTGCCATGCTAACTAGCAAATGTTTTGTATTTGTAAAAAATTTTTTTGGTGCTGGGGAGCAAATGTTTTTTAAAAAACACTACACACCTATTTTGCCTTTGAAAACAAAGGTGACATTTTAATAATGAATAAAAAAGCAAATGCTTTTCAGGGGAAAGTTGTATTATAGAGAAAACATGCTGAAAATGGCTTTTTGGGAATCTTTTTCTTTTTTTGGGGGGGGGGAATCTTTTTATTTATCATTTTCTTTTTTCTTAGATCAGTTTAAGTGTGTGCTCCACATAGTATTTGCTGTCATTGTTCTCATCATAATCATCCTCATCTGTATTCTTGAAAATATTGGAAACAGTTTCTTACTGGCTTATTTCAAATAAATTCAAGGGTTTAAACTAATTTATTACAAATAGAAAGCAACATATGCTAATATACAAATCTATGCAGTTAGATTTTGGATCTCTGATCTTTGCCTTTTCATAAATTAAGAATTGGAATTGTTGTAGACATTTTCATGGGTGGGACAATATTGAATCCATATTTGACTCCCTTCTGCCTCTCTTTTTAAAAAAAATTCTGTAGGGGAAAGTAGGATGTAAGTCGTGCCATATACTTGATGTTCTTGCTGCTTCTTACTCCCTTTATTTTCAGTCTTTAGCCCAGGATTTACCTTCACTATTAACTCCCTTTGAAATATACAGTATTTCCTCCCCTTGTCCCCTAAAAGTGTGTGACAATTTTGACTGTTACATAGTTTCTAAAATTCAGGCAAACATCTTTCCTCTTAGATTTAAACGTTCATCTGTAGTTGGGAAGCTTCAGTATTCTTCATCTGGAAACTGATAACTTTGTTTCCTGGAATGAATTACAGCTTTTCATGTTATGTACTTTTTGTGTAGGTGGTGCTGAGGATGAACCCAGCATTTTGCACATGCTAGGCAGTTGCTCTACCACTGGGCTGTCCTCCTAGGCCTTGAGTGATAGCTTTTCAAGATATGACTGTACTGGTTAAGATAATGTTTGTTTACTCTAAAGAGTGCTTAACTGATACGCTTCCGCAGTGATAGCAAAATACGGACTTCAGGCTGGGCATGGTGGTACACACCTGTAATCCCAGCATTTGGTAGACTGAGGCAGGAGACTGGGAGTTGAAGGCCAGCCTGGGCTACAGAGTGAGTACAAGGCCAGCCTGAACTACATAGCGAGACCCTGTCTCAAAAAAAAGACAAAAAGAAAATGGATTCCAGGTGATCTTTTTGTGAATTTTACTAAAAGCGAATACCACTGATCTTCTGATAAATGGCTAGAGTAGGGATCTGCTTGTAATCAAAATTTTAATCTAAATTATCTGGTAGGATAAATTCTCTTTTGAGACACAACATTCAGGACCTGGCAGAGACACAACATAGATGTCTATGTGTTTTTTTATGTTGGTATATCTAACATCATTTGGTTCAAGGTTAGAATCTAATTTTAATTATTTTCATATTTTAACTTTGTAAACTATAGTTTTGAAAATAGAATACCTCTTTTTTTACTTTTGCTTACAAGTTTTTTGTTTGTTTTGGGACAGTCTCACTGTCTAGCTCAGGCTGTCCTTTCAACTCACTATGTAGTCCATGTTGGCCTTGAACTCATGACAGTCCTCCTGCCTCAGCCTCCCAAGTGCTGAGATTATAGGTGTGTGCCACCATGCCTGGCTATAATTCTTTCATTCTGTTACCAG